>CAIGQV010018201.1:2158578-2177357 GCA_903798115.1 Danio jaintianensis | reverse complement strand
TTTTGTCTTTGCCATGATGACAGTAAATAATTCGGTTCCTATTTATTAGTAATTATTTTTCAAAATACTAGTATTCAGCTTAAAGTGCAAAGTATAGGCTCAACTATGTTAATTAGGTTAACTAAGCAAGTGAAGTTAATTAGGCAAGTTAATGAATAACAGTGGTTTGTTCTGTAGCCAATCAAAAAATAATCATTTCTTGAGGGTAATATGGATTTCTAAAAATAAATTTAAAATTGAGCTCTTGAAAGAAACACTCTTGAAATAAACATTGAGTACAAAACTATTTAGCTTAAACTGATGTTTTAAAATATGAATGCATAGGAAAAATGATGATAATTGACAGTATTTATGCTTTACTGCAGAAACATTATAGGACTTTGATGATCTTTCCTCAAACAACTTTTGATGTTGAAAAGTTTGAAAAGTCTGGGTTGAAAATGTCTGGGTTGGTGTTGTAAATTACAGTGTAAAAACCTGGTAATAAACTGCCAGTACATTGTGTGTTATTTTCAACACAATCTCACGGCAATTCGTAACTTTTTGATTTAGTGGTTAATTCATATGAATTCGTACAATCTCATTCGTACAATTTAGTACGATTTGATTATCCCCCAATGATGGTTGGGTTTAGGGGCGGGGTTTGGTGCCACGCCTCCTTTTTAAAAATCGTACATTTACGTATGACTGAACTCGTACGAATTCGCCACTAAACTGACAAAACGTAAAATACTTATGTTTCCTCGGGCTGGTTATTTTGCACTTATTTCTACATAAAATGATTTCTTACAGAATATATTCTTTCAAACTACTAAAAAGGTCAATAAGTCGCTCTGTTAAACTGTAGAGTTGAATTTTCAACACCAAAAGTCGACAAGATTCCCATCCCAAATGCAATTCATGACCATTTTTTTTTACAGTTTTTATCGTATGAAAAGAAGCAAATAGCAGTTCAACATTTCCAAAACACTGACTCACTTGTTTTGCCACTTTAACAGTTTCAATTTGTGCTCAAGTTTTCCTCACTCACATTAATTCAGCTTGTACTGTACAAGCACTGACGCCTCCAAAGAGCAAATATTTTCAGGTGTGTATCTAGCGTACAATGACTATATCCATCTCCCATATTCAGTTTCTGTCTTTTGACGAAGGTGTGGTGTTATTCAGTCCAGCATCTGTGGGCACACGTTGCCAACCGCTCTGTTGATGCCCTTTGTTTTGTAGAAACCATACAAAACTTTCACTGCCGGCTGCAAAAATGGCACACTTGACGAATCATGTGATAATCACTGCTTACCGTAAGCGACGCAGATTATCATCTTATTCACAAGTGTTTACTACTAAACCTTCATGCATTCTTTAGGCCCAAATATAGCAGTTGTTTATACTGCAGATTTGAGTAGGGGAAAAAAAGCTGTACTGACGCTCATTGGCCAGATGATAACGGCGAATGTCCTCATGTCTACAAAAAAAAGATCCAAAACAAACCTTATCTGCATTTTTCCAGCTGAATATTATGCTGGTTTATTTAGATGGTGTGCAGTGTGTTTTTGTCTGTCTTATCCCAGGATAACCAGCACACTTATTTCCAAGGAACAAATGCACGCTTGAGTAGATATGAAGGCATTCAGTGATTCAACAAGAAGAGGCAATACACACAACAAGTGCTCATTATACAAAGGAACTGTTTGTGCTCAGAGAATTAAGTGCTGGAGTTAGGAGGGGGGAGTGTTTTTATTGGGAGAAGAGTGTTTCTACAGGTGGTTTGTCAAACCCACTCACCTGTGTGAGGCACACTTCATAAATCCACAATGTGTTGTTTGTTTTTAAGAGATATGGAGTGATTGTAAGATAGTGTCTGGTGCAAATGTGTAAAACTGCTGGAAGTCTTGTATAAAGTGTCATGATATTAAAGAGATGAAAGAGTGTGTTTTCTACAGGTGGTTTGTCAAGCCCACTCACCTGTGTGAGGCACACTCAGAAATGCGTGAAGTTTTGAGGTTGTCGTGTGGTGTGCTGGGGGGAAACATTTCCTAGTAAAAGTTTTCTATACTATATGGCTCATTTTTTATAGCTATATTTTCTATATCTATGTTTTTCTATTTTCAATTTTATTTCCTATGTTATTCCATCATTCATTTCTTATTGATAATCTTTTTTTTTTTAGATACTCTTTTGTATAAGCATTTACATGCGCTATTGGCGTGGGTTTCCTCCAGGTGCTCCGGTTTCCCCCACAGTCCAAAGACATGCGCTATAGGTGAATTGGATTAACTAAATTGGCCGTAGTGTATGTGAGTGAGAGTGTATGGGTGTTTTCCAGTACTGGGTTGCGGCTGGAAAGGCATCCACTGCGTAAAACATATGCTGGAATAGTTGATGGTTCATTCCGCTGTGGTGACCCTTGATAAATAAGGGACTAAGCCGAAGGAGAATGAATGAATGAATGAATAATATTACTGCTTATTTATCCAATAAAAGCAGCCTCAGAGCAAAAGACACCAAAAATTCTAAATCGTGTAGAATCCATGCATGTTTATGAGGGTATTAATCAAGCATTTTCCCTTTCATTAGAAATTAAGAGCTCTAAGAGTTTAGTGTGTCAAACCCAATCTCAGATTTCAAGCATTATTTAATTTCAGTGCACGGCATGTTATGTCACAGTTCAAACTTCAGAGATCTTGTGTGCTGCAAACGCCAATAAACTGCTCTTACTGTACCAGCGATTCTTCTGAACACACACCTCACGCTTCGTCTCACGCAAAGTAGCCTCCTGTGACACTGAGATCGTGAACACAGATCAGGGAGGAACCCCAAACACGCTTAACTGATCACACACACACACAGGCGGCTCTTTTAGATGGTTAATCCACAGACTGATGGAAGACGAGAGAGACACACGGCAGGCGTCTGGAACTGATTCCTGACCGACCTCTACTGACCCTTCAGAAAGACATCCATTCAGGACGACACACACACGCACGCGCACACGCACACACTGAAATAATTTTTACCCTTCAGAAAATACATCCATTCAGGATGACACACACACACACAGTAAAAAATGAAGGTTCCACACAATTCCTTCATGTTGTCCCAACACAAATTGATTACATTAACTTAATTGTTTTTACAAATTTATGTTGATTGAACATAAAACAATTAAGTTATCCCCCAAAAAATCTCAAGAATTGTGTTTATTCTGCTTATTATAAATCAGTAGTTTGAACAAGAAGAAATTTTTTTGAGTGCACACACACACACACACACACACACACACACACACACACACACACACACACACACACACACACACACACACACACACACACACACACACACACACACAGTCCACACAAGATCCAGATGCAAATGCAGATTTCATTCAGGTTCATAGAGGTCACATTCAGTAAGTGTGAGACTGAATTACAAGCCGTTAAGTTAACTTTTGCATCTTCTGGAAGAAGTACGAGTGCTTCTCATTTTTGTAAAAAGATATTTACAGACAAAGCAAAATAAAATTCAGTCACCAGATACAAAATTTGATAACTGGAATCATACAGTTTTAGAGTTTTGCTTGAAATGTCCTTAAAACTGACTGTTAAAAAATAACCCATTGGAGATTACAGTAGACCTATAGGTCATAATCAGCTCATTATTCCTCAAAACACAGAAAATGGTAATAAGTTGTATCAACCAATGAGATGTAATTGAATTAGGTATATGAATCTGGTTCACTGAAGCATGCATATCTATTATATGAAATTATGTATGATATACATTATATATATAATTATATTTATAATTTATTTACATAAAATTTAATAATATTGAAAAAAGCTGACCCCCCCCCCCCCGATAGTCAATGTATAATTATTAAGGCACATTGTGAAAAAAATGATTATTTTCAGATATACACTCTCAGAAATAAAGGTACAAACCCTGTCATTGGGGCAGCACCTTTTCAAAAGGTATACTTTTGTACATAACGTGTCCAATTTTGTACCTTTAGGATACACCTTTAAGGTACTATGGGGTACTCATTTGTACTTTTATGTATCAATATGCGCCTTTAAGGTACAAAGGCATGGGCATGTTAGGTACAAAATTTCAAATCAATTCAATTCAAGTTTATTTGTATAGCGCTTTTTACAGTGATTTTTGTCTTTGCACGTTATTGCATTACAATCATATTCAGAAAAGTTAAGGTTATTAACTACCATAACTTTATTATTTACTAATAACTTGAACTAATGTACTATTAACTAATAGCTTTTAAGAGTTAAAGTTATTATATAAACATAGTTAACCAGCAGTTATATAGTATATAGACCATTTTTAAGGATGTAAACAAAAACAACGATCCCAACGTATTTCCTGTTTTACATTTTTAATTTCTACAGCTTCTGAGAATCCAAAAAGAGCCACACATTGATAAATAATGTGATGATAGCCGTTTTAACATTATGTTATGATTGAATTGCCTCTTGTTACAGTTATGAAATAGTTTGGTAACAAGCAGGAAATGTTCATGGGCCAATGACATCGCCACATTGAAATGGTCTATAGGTGCTGTCTATGTGTACATGTTCAATAAAGTGTATTTGTGTATTAAGTGTATGTGTTGTCCTTGAAGTCTTCGATGGTTGGCATCAAGGTGTACCTTTTGAAAAGGAACTGCCCCAGTGATGGGTTTAGTACCTTTATTTCTGAGATGGTACCTTTTGTGTTAAGGTGTGTGTTTATGAAGTGCAGTGTTGTGCTGCTGACTCTAATGGCAAATGCGTTGTACTGTCCATAGTAAATGTACAGCCTAAATTGATGAGAGAGAGAAGACAATGGCCAAACAAAGTTGGTTTTACTGTTTGTTTTCTTGTTTTTGAAGTATGTGTAACGGCTGAATAGAGAATAACAGATTCATTGTGAAGAATGACATGAAATTAGAAGTATGTACATTGACGGTTTGGTGCCCCCTAGTGGTTAAAAACCTATGGGTAAGCGCGTGTTAGATTCAGCAATTAAAAAAAAAAAGTGATTTAAAGTGTATAATGAGATTATTTTGGGGTATAAAGGGATAATGTGAGTGTCAACAAATCTATAATGCTCCTGATAGATTTATATAGTACGATTTTATTAAGAAACGCATTATTATCGTGCTTTGTGTCTCTTGTAGTAAAAATTGCATGTTGTTGCTATCATGGCGGCGGCACTGTGGCTCAGTGGTTAGCACTGTTGCCTCACAGCAAGAAGGTCACTTGTTCGAGTCCCGGCTGGGTCAGTTGGCATTTCTGTGTGGAGTTTGCATGTTCTCCCAGTGTTGGCGTTGGTTTCCTCCGGGTGCTCCAGTTTCCCCCACAGTCCAAAGACATGCTGTACAGGTGAATTGAATAAACTAAATTGGCCGTAGTGTATGAGTGTGTGTAAATGTGAGTGTGTATGGATGTTTCCAAGTACTGGGTTGCGGCTGGAAGGGCATCTGCTGCGTAAAGCATATGCCGGAATAGTTGGCGGTTCATTCCGCTGTGGCAACCGAAGAAAAATTAATGAATGAATGCCATCATGACATTGTATTATGGAATGTATGACGCATGAGATCATCCTTAATGTGAGAGAGCTGTTTATTTTATGTCTTTTGTTTATTTCAGTTGTGTCTGCAGTGATATTGCCCTATGTTTAATGACATTTGATTTGTTTCTCAGGTATGTAAATGACATCCTTTATATGTTATTTTGTTTTGTTAAAATGTTAAAAAGTAGTTCACCAGAAAATGGCTGAAGTTGCTTCCCATGTGTTTAATAAGATTTGATTTGTTTCTCAGAATAAAAAGAAAAAAAAAAACACTGAGAAGCACTTTTGGAAGTGTGTCGTTGCTTTGAGGTTGGTGACGATTGTGAAAACACAACGCAGAGCTCAACGATCGGTACATATGATTAACACTGAAGTCACATGGAAAGTTTCTGGTTCCTTCCTGAATCATTGCTGTCTATGGAGGATGAGGGAGCTCTCTGATTTCATCTAAAACATCTCAATTTGTGTTCAGAAGGTCTCATGGAATTAATAACTGAATCTTCATTTTTGTGTGAACTATCCCTTTAAAACAGCTGTCATGCATAACGCTAGTGTGACTGTAAGGGTTTGGACAAGGATCACACATTAATCTGTGCTGTCATTAATTTACAGTAAAGACATCACGGGTGTTTTAGCCAACGCTCCTGATGATTGACGTCAACGCGACTGCATCTCAAACACATTTTTCCCCCTGGTTAACAGGCGGTAGAGCAAGACATGAAGACAGGATGATGAATGACTATCCTTAAATTAGGAATGTGAAGTTCAGAAGAGGAATGTAAAGTCTTGAGTATGAAATCTTGAAGAGGTGTGGAAAATATTGAGAGATGAGACAGCATGATGGAGCGAGTAATTCAGTAATGAGAGGTGATGAGAGAGCAAACACAACACTTGCAAATGTGAAAGCTCCTTAGTGATGCTTTGCAAAGGCTTTAGAATACAAAATACATTGTTATGCACAATTTAGTGCACAAGATGAAGGCATATGCAAAGACTTAAAGAAACTTAAACTTAGTACTTTAAAAAACTTAAAGTTCTGTAAGAGTCTTGTGAGTGGGTAGACACACTTGAAGTGAGCTCCCGAGCATTTTGTCTTTTAATATATCTGGCTGGCTGCTTGAATCTTTAAGAACACTTAGTGGTTTCTTTTCTTTAATCGTGCATCAGACGGTTATAGTTTGGAAGAATTTATGGCGTCTGAAAGCTCGCATATCCATTTTTTTGCAATTAACGTATATGTCTGCACCTTTGTGTTAAAATAAAGCACTTGCGACATTTGCAGAAATGAGTAACGTTAAATGCGCAATACCTGCGTTCCCGCGCCAACATTCAGACTGTATTTAGAAGAGAGTGACTGACAGGTCAGAGGCGAGTCAAACTCACTCTAGGAGAGAAGATGAGACCAGATCATCGAAACGGCAGGAAAAATGTCCGCGGTTTACTTGTTAATAACATCTCTATGGTGAAAACAACTGAAAAGCATTATTCCAATATAACTTTTGTTGTTGTTGTTTTTTTTTCTTCTTTTTTTCTGGTCATTGCAACACAGCAACGCCTTTGTCCCGCCCTTACGTTTCACGTAAAGGTCGACTGTGATTGGCCACTTTTCATATCAGTCAAATCACCGCTTCAGAATCACGGCAGTTTGTGAGGGTATTTTTACATTAAATAGTCACAAAAGTTCACACAAACATTTTTTTTTTCCAGCGTAAAAATTGCAAACACATTCTCCTTGTAAATTTAACCACTTTTAAGCACTTTTCAACAAAACAAGTCAATTTTCCAGGACCTGAATTTCTAAAAGCCAAATTCAAGCACTTTAAGCACCTTGTGCGAACCCTGTAGAAGGGAACGATCAGGTCATGTTTATGTTGCAATTGTTCCAGTACGTGCTCGGATCAGAGATGTTTCTTTACATAAACGTTCTTTAAAATAAAAATAAAAAACAAATGTTTTAAAAACTATAATAAACTAAATCTATGCACAACAATCTGTCGAGGTCGGTGTCCTCAGCAGTAAATACATGGAGAACTTTTAAAAAATAATAATGCTATTGTAAGGAAAATAATTAAACCATTATGATAAATAAAGTTAAAAATTACCTTTTTAAATAAAAAGTTTAAAGTTTTATTGAGTTGGATTGTTAATGATTGTATGGGTTTTGGCCAGATTGGGTAGCAATACACGAACAAAGGAAAATTAAGACCCGTTTAAAAAAGATTTAAGACCTACAACACAATATTTCCGTAAATTTACTGAAGGTTCAGGGTTTTGAGATTTAAGACTTTTTAAGACCCCGCAGAAACCCTGTTTCTTACCCTATGAGAAGACACCGTTTCTGAATTAGTCAAACTGTGCAGTATTTAGGTATTCGTGGTGCTGGTTTTAACTGTTATGATATCCAACTGTTATGAGTCTGTACTGAAATGTAAAAAATGTGATGTAGCAGCATTTCCCACTTGGATTTTGAGCACTGCTGATCGGCCATTGTGCTTATGTGCTCAACACATATGACTGCAATTGGCTCTAATGATCACCAGTTAAAAAAAGTACAAATTAATCCAAAATTTTTTTATAAAATGCAATTCTGGATGAAAAACGTTCATTCTAAAACACCATTTTAAAGTGAAAACACTAGTGTAATTACAGCCTCTTAGCCAATTAAAGACATTCATTCATTCAATTTCCTTCGGGTTAGTCCCTTTATTCATCAGGGGTCGCCACAGCGGAATGAACCGCCAACTTATCCAGCATATGTTTTACACAGCAGATGCCCTTCCAGATGCAACCCAGTACTGGGAAACACCCATACACACTCATTCACACACACACATACACTACGGCCAATTTAGTTCATCCAATTCACCTATAGTGCATGTGTTTGGACTGTGGGGGAAACCGGAGCACCCAGAGGAAACCCACGCCAACACGGGGAGAACATGCAAACTCAACCCAAACATGCCAATTGGCCCAGCCGGGACTCGAACCAGCGACCTTCTTGCTGTGAGGTGACAGTGCTAACCACTGAGCCACCGTGTCGCCCCAATTAAAGACAGAAAACGACAAAAGAATGAAATCTACAGTACGTGTGAGAGTGAAGAATGCATGTTTCCAATGCACCCTAATTACTAATGGTGTGTAAAACGAGCTAGAGGCAGAGTTACGGTATATGTACAGTGTGTGCTGAGAATTATTTGAGCCCAGAAACACTTCATTCATACACACTGAGCTCACCGTTCACACATTCCTCAAACACACGTCAAGCTTCTCGGAGCAGAGCACACAGATGAACTAAACCTTTCATGATTTTATAACTGACTGACTGTGTATGGATTGTGAAAATACTGACACAAAATCGTGCAACAAACTACAGCAAAACCAACAGCAATAACTGAGTTGTCAGTGGTGTGGTGTCTCAGTCAGATCTGCTGTTTGTGGAGTCTGCAGGATCACAGACCACTGTAATGTGATATTTGTAGATGGAGATGAGATGTGCTGTTGTTTGACCGCAGGGAGAGACTCGACACCTGGAAGAGCTTCTCTCGGGTCAAAGGTCAAACCTATTGAGCATGAATGAAGACATCCACACACAAACACAGCAGTCAGAGGAGCACTCTCACACACACACACGCACACACCCACACGCATGCATGCACACACGGGGCTGTAGAGCTTTACAGAGAGTCAATGGATGAAACCAATGATCTGTCGATTGTGATTCAGGTAAAAAAATAAATAAGAAGAATATGTTGATTATTTTATATAAGTATTAGTATTTAAATATAAGTAATTTTTTCACGTAGTAATAAAAAAAAAATAAGACAGGAAATATTATCAATTAAAATGCATAAAAATTATGTATACATTCATTCATTTTATTTTCGGCTTAGTCCCTTTATTAATCTGGGGTCAGCACAGCGGAATGAACTGCCAACTTATCCAGCATACGCAGCGGATGCCCTTCCAGCCGCAACCCATCACTGGGAAACACCCATACACTCTGATTCACACACACACACACTACGAACAATTTAGCTTAGCCAATTCCCCTATAGCGCATGTCTTTGGACTTGTGGAGAAAACCGGAGCACCCGGAGGAAACCCACGCCAACACGGGGAGAACATGCAAACTCAACACAGAAATGCCAACTGACCCAGCTGAGGCTCGAACCAGCGACCTTCTTGCTGTGAGGCGACAGCGCTACCCACTGCGCCACCATGTATAGATATTTACATAGATATTATTATTATTATTATTACTGAATATTACATGATATATAATCCCATTTTGTAAATAATACAATTTAAAATAAAACAAATACATTTAATAATAATTCTTAATTATAATTAAATAATTTAAAAACAATTATTTTAATAGTATAATAATAATTTTTATTCATTTATTTATTTTTGTAGTTTTATTATTATTATTACTGGAAAAATATTGATATACGTTTACATTTTTAAAAAATGAATTGTTTAATAGAAACAAATAAAAAACATTAAGATTTATTTATTTATTATTGTTCTCGTTTTATATTATTAATATTATTATTTTATTATTATTATTACTACTGGAAAAATATTGATATATAATTACATTTAAAAACAAATGTTTAATAGAAACAAATAAAAAAAACATTAAGATTTATTATTAATATTATTGTTGTTTTATATTATTATTATTATTACTACTGGAATAATACTGATATATAACTACATTAAAATATATATTTTTTTAACAGAAAGAAATAAAAACATTAGGATTTATTTATTGTTGTTTTATATTATTATTATTATTATTATTATTATTATTACTACATTAACCATTTTGGCCATTTTGTGAAGCAATAAAAACCAACACAGCAAACCTGGAGTGCATTACAAAACTTGAGATCAGTTTTTAGATATTGTAAATCTGACATTTTTAGAGTTTGAAATAATGCATAATCTTGATTGGTCATCCTACTTATAGTACAAAAAACAGACAATGATGATCTGCCAGCAAGTTTTTTTAATGTATTTATTTTATGGATTTATTTTCAGAAGTATATTAAAGGGGGTCTATTACAAGACGTAAAATAAGTCTCTGATGTCCCTTGAGTGTGTATGTGAAGTTTCAGCTCAAAATACTCCACAAATAATGTTTTATAACTCTTTGAAACTGACCCTTTTAGGCTTTGATTCTAATTGTGCCGTTTTGGTGACTGTCATTTTAATTTAAATGAGATTGTGCATGCTCGGCGGAGCTACAAATGCCTATGTGTCAGGATAGTGGCAGATTCAAAAACAAGACTAACATCCTATGCTAATGAGGCAGAGATGGTCACTAGTAGGCGGGGCTTTCCCCCTCTGATGACACGTACAAAGGGAGAATGTCAATCAACGTGTTTCTGCAGACTGTTTTCATCAAGTGTGATTGTAAAAAAATCGAATTATTACATGTTTAGCATTAGAAGCTGGTTATATTCACACACTGTTGCCACACAACTGTGTTTAAACCCCTTATAAAAGTGATTTTATATATATATATATATAAATATAAAATAGACCCCCTTTAAATGATGACAGAAATGTTAATTTTGGGTGAACAAACATCATGCGTCACAATACCTGCATCACAAGCCAAGCTGATGAACATGAACCTCCACAATCAGTCATTAATGACAAACTGAAACGAGCCCCATTTCTTTCTGCTGTCCTTGAAGGCTCTGCAGTCTCTTCAACAAATGGAGTCCCGCACACAATCATAGGAAACATGAAAATGCGTTAATATCGTGCCGTGCAACAATGAGACTTGATAAGGAGCCAGAAATAAGAAAGAGCTGGTTAAATGTCAGTGTCTGAGTTTAATTATAGTGTCTGCATTCATACGAACAGGCCAGGAAAAAAGCATTGTGAATAAAATAAAATAAATGTAGGTTTAATTATAGCGTTTTTATGAATAGGCCAGAATTTTCATAAAATAAAATAAATAAAAAGCAGGTTTAATAATAGTGTTTATATGAATAGGCCAGAATTTTAATAAATTAAATTAAAGTAGATTTAATTATAGTGTTCATATAAATAGGCCAGAATTTTAATAAATAAAATAAAATAATATTAATTTAAATTAAAGTAGGTTTAATTATAGTGTCAAATAGGCGAGAATTTTTTTATAAATAAAATTAAATAAAATTTAAAATAAATTTGTTCATATGAATAGGCCCGAATTTTGATTAATAAAATAAAAATTAATAATAAATTAGGTTTAATTATAATGTTCTTATGAATATAGGCCAGAATTTTCATTTAAAAAAAAAATAAAATAAAAAATAAAAAAAAATAAAGTGTGTTTAATTATAGTGTTCATATGAATAGGCTAGAATTTTCATTTTAAAAAATGAATTAAATAAAGTAGGTTTAATCACAGTATTCATATGAATAGGCCAGAATTTTCATAAATAAACAAATATAATTAAATAAAAAACATATAAAGATTAGGTGGGTTTAATTTTAGTGTTCATATGAATAGGCCAGAATTTTGATAAATAAAATAAAATTAGGTTTATTTATAGTGTTCATTAATAGGCCAGAATTTTAATAAATTAAATTAAAGTAGGTTTAATTTTAGTGTTCATATGAATAGGCCAGAATTTTGATAAATAAAATAAAATTAGGTTTATTTATAGTGTTCATTAATAGGCCAGAATTTTAATAAATTAAATTAAAGTAGGTTTAATTATAGTGTTTATATGAATAGGCCAGAATTTTCATAAATAAAATAAAATAAAATAAAGAATTTGATTACAGCATGTGTAACAGCTAAAAGACAAAGAAAAACTATAAGATACAATATAATTTTACAATAATATTAGTGTTCATATAAACAGGCCATATGCAAATATAAAATTAAATTAAATTAAAAATAAATTACATTAAATGAAAAATTATTTTTAAGTAAAACATTATTAAAAATAATAAACATAAAATAACATATTTGCTGTAATAATTCCACTTTTGCAAACTTCTAATTCAACCTTCCAGCAAAAGCACACTCAGCAAAGCCAGCGATAGCATTATTTGTCACACCGAGTAAAGAAAAACATTTCACAAGTTTGAACAAATGTGAGCGTATCAGCAGTTTGTGTGTGTCACAGACGATAACACACATCCTTGTCTCAAGAATGCACTGAGTTTTTAAATCAACAAGCAAACGTCCTGATCCTGAAACCAGCAGATAACCACTGGCTCAGATGAACCTGATCTGAAATGAGGGAATGAAGCCTGACCTGAAAGCATGTGGGTGACATTAACATTAGAGGGACCCTTATTTAGTCTGTTCAGGCCTCTGACAGAAACAACAGCAGCGGGAGGCTGAACTCATGTCTCGACCCATGGAGGAATGACAAACACTGAGAGAAAACCTAGCGTAACAGCCATCCGCAACACTTCTGACCCCTCCAGCAGAATAAAAGGGGAGGAGAAACCTGCACAAAGTCACTTTAAGGCAGTGGTCCTCAACCCCATGGCCGCGAACCGGTACCAGTTCATGGATCAATTGGTTCTACTTAAATCAGACATATAGTATAAAGTAATATAAATAATGTATAGTTTTATATATTATATTTATCTTTAAAAAATAGCTTACATTAGCAAATAAAACAAAGCGGCTATTTCTTGCTACTGTGCAAAAAAGGGATGTTTCTCAGACACTTTTAGAAACCGTCATTCATTCATCCTCATCATACTTTCATCATACATTCATCATACACCATACATAGCTTCTGTTTATATCATGTCAAAGCATCCATGTGAAAAAAACGGCATCTTGTTTAACTTTATCTTTCGTGAAATGGAGTCGCCATTTAATGTATAGTAAATCGGACTCGTCAAAAAAAAACAACGTTATGAATGCATGTTACACTTCCGACTGTACAATGTGTTTTCTTTTTTCTTATAATGCTGAGAGTTTTGAGATAAGGGACGTTTTCATTCGCCATTCACTGACAGTCAGACAGGCTCATGCAGTTCATCAAACTCCATCTTTTAAAATTTAAATCGGAATCGGAATAAAACAGTCCTCATAAAAGCCGGCTTATCAGCGCGCTGCTACTCTGAAAACATGATTCGATTCGTGCCTTCTGATTGGTTCTCGGGACATAGCGGCTTTTGCTGTCAAAGGCAAGTGGCGTTTAGAGGCTTTTGCCAACAAAGTGTTATTTCTGAATGTGCTGATGCTGCAATTTAGATGATTTGAAGCAAAATAATTTGTTGAACATGTACTACGTGTCTAAAGCATTTGCTCAATGTCATTATCTCATTTTTAGCGGAAGTGGCGTTTAGCGGCTTTTGCATCTGAACTCTTCAAATCATTATTTCCGTTTTATTTATTATATGAGTCTTTTATTTTGATAAATGACAGTATTCTCTCGTTTACATCTCGGTCACCTGAGCGCCAAAATTTATCCCACAAGCTAGCAAAATGAGCAAGAAAAAGACGTCTTTGGAAAGTTTCTTTTCAATTCAATTCAATTGATGTTTATTTCTATAGCGCTTTTACAATGTAGATTGTGTCAAAGCAGCTTCACATAGAAGATTATAGTGAATTGAAACTGTGTCATTCCAGTTTTCAGAGTTGAAGTTCAGTTTAGTTCAGTTCAGTGTGGTTTACAGTGCACTGCTGAAAGTCCAAACACTGAAGAGCAAATCCATCGATGCGCAGCTCCACAAGTCCCAAACCAAGCAAGCCAGTGGCGAGGAACAAAACTTCACCAATTGACGAAAGTGAAGGGAAAAAAAACCTCGAGAGAAACCAGGCTCAGTTGAGCACGACCATTTCTCCTGCTGAAGAACCCTGGACGTCTATCGTGGAGAAGCTGCAGGTGTGAGTAGGTCACCGGCGGATGTTCAGGCGAGCCCACGGGATCAATGCGGAGACTCGTCTATCACTGGGGTCTTTCAGGAATCAGTCTCATGCTCTTCACTCCTCCATGACCGCCACTGCATCTGCTCAGGATACGGTCTGGTCCAGGATTATGGATACCTCTACAGGTCTTCTATGGTTGGCATTATCTCTTCATCTTCATTCATCTTTGACAAGAGGAAAAGGCCAAGGAATGGATCCACAACCCATTTGTCAACAAATCAGGTGAATCCAGCATGTCTGTGCAAGAAGAAGATCAACTGCTGAAGATCGCAAATGACAGTGGCCTTGTTCACATATCATGTCTATATCGCAAGTTCCGTGTGCAACCGCGATTCACGTGACAAGAACGATTCACGCAACAAGAACTGACAGATCAGCTTCATACTTTGTATGGAATATACACATTTCAGTAGATTAATTATATTAGACAAACACAGAGCACCCAAACCCTGCAGTGCTTAGTAACTTTCTCCATAAATAAAACTTGTATCAGAGTTGCAGCAATGTTTTGTCATCTTGTCATCCTCTGAGAAAACGGTTGATGCAATCAACCTAGCAATGTACGTACACCTACACCTACACCCACGCCCCTTTCCCCACGCCACCTAGTCTGCGGTAAAATTGTCAAACGTTGACCAGTTTGCACAGTGATAAAAAGGTTGGGGACCACTGCTTTAAGGGAAGTCATTTAATTTGGCAGCCATCTTTGAAACAGTTCTTGGACAATATGCCTCCGGTTCCTTTCATACAGATTACAAAACCAAACAACATTTGTTTCAGTTGGTTCATTTAAAAGTAGAGATTTCAGGCTTTATGTGGATACATTTCTCATGTCTGTAAAGCAAGTATTCGCTGAGATTCCAGTACATTTAATGACTTCACAAGGTTCATAATGAAGCTGCAGAAACTGTCGTAAAAACACACGTCTGATCCGAGCCCCTCCCCCGGAGAAACGTCAGTCTATAGTGATTGATGATTGGCTCCTGTACTAGAAGGCGGGGCTTCATTCACCATTTTGACTATTACACTTTTCCCCATTCAAAACTATACGAGTGACGTCTTGTGTATTCTATAGTCTTTGAGCTCCTCTACTCCATTGGGTTTTTAAATGAATATCAGGCCCTGTTCTGATCCAATACATCATGTATATGAGGGAATTAGTGTTGAAAACTTTCCATGTTAGACTGGTATCTTACAGTACGTGCCTGCATTTAATTTAACGAGAATGTATTTAATTCCCATTATGATAACCCCCCCCCCCAAAAAAAAAATTCTTATAATTTTAAACAATACTCCAATATGGTTTAATAAAAAAAAGAGGAAAAATTCATCAAATAAATGACATTTTTACAGTATTTTCTCTGTATTTCACAGAATTTTGTTTTACAAAGATTTCTTTCTTTCTTTCTTTTGAGGAAATAGCTGCTTATATACATCTGAATGCTCCCAAAATAGTCTTATCGTATTTCTCAAGCACAAAAGGCATCAAAAAAAATAATAATAAAATAAAAAAATAAAAAAAATAAAAGCCATTTAAAATCAATTAACTTGTTTTGTCACATATTCTTCTAAAAAAAACCTACAGATTAGCCCCTAATCAAACCCTCGGCTATTAATACGAGCAGCACACAGGCCATATTGTCCTCAAGAAACACAATATAACCTCTCCATCTACAGGAAAAACCTCCACTTATGCTTAATTATTGCTTAAAATATATCATTTAACTTTCATTTAGGATAGCACAACACATACAACCATGATCTTATAATGTTTAAATGTGTTGCAGGTTACATCATTTATCAGCACATTTTACTGAATGTCATTTTTAGGTTTCTGTGTTCATTAATTTTCACTTTATTCATTGTAATATAATTTTTGCTCAGGGATAATTGCTAAATTGTTATTTTAAACAATACTCTAATATGGTTTAATTAAAAAAAATTCTTTCTTTCTTTCTTTTTTCTTTCTGAGGAAATAGCTGCTTAAATACATCTGAATGCTCCTGAAAATAGTCTAATATCGCATTACACAAGCTGCATTATATTCTGTGTTGTTAAATTCAGCCAGTCCTTGCCACAAAAGGTCATGCAAAAATTCCTCAAGCACAAAAGGCATCGGGAAAAAAAAGCCATTTAAAAACAATTAACTTGTTTTGTCACATATTCCTCTAAAAACCTACAGATTAGCCCCTAATCAAACCCTCGGCTTTTAATACAAACAGCACACAGGCCATATTGTCCTCAAGAAAAACAATATGAACTCTCCATCTACAGGAAATCTACAGGATCTTATGATGTTTAAATGTGTTGCAGGTTACATAATATACAGTATCAGCACTTTGTTCACATTTTACTGAATATCATTTTTAGGTTTGTGTGTTCATAAATTTTCACTTTATTCATTACAATAAAATTTATGCTCAAGAATTTTAGCTAAATTATCATTTTAAACAATTATCTAATATGGTTTAATTAAAAAAAAGAGAGAAATTAATAAAATTCACAGTATCCCAGCATTGTGTTTTACAAAGATTTCTTTCTTTCAAGGAAATAGCTGCTTAAATACATCTGAATGCTCCCAAAATAGTCTAATATCGCATTACACAAGCTCCATTATATTTTTTTCAGAGTGAAATACAACATGTGTAGTTAAATTCAGCCAATCCTTTCCACAAAAGGTCATGCAAAAATTCCTCAAGCACAAAAGGCATCGAAAAAAATGAAAAGAAAAAAAGGCATCGGAAAAAAAGCCATTTAAAAACAATTAACTTGTTTTGTCACATATTCTTCTAAACAAACCCTACAGATTAGCCCCTAATCAAACCCTCGGCTATTAATACGAGCAGCACACAGGCCATATTGTCCTCAAGAAACACAATATAACCTCTCCATCTACAGGAAAACCTCCGCTGGAGCCCATTCCAGCAATTGGGGAAGAGCGGCGCAGCGTGCAGGAGGCTTTTATTGCAAACGCTGATTGTTCTGCAAAGTCAAAACAACGCACGCTGGACCTACCAGCGGCTGGCATTACAACAACAAACAATCCAAATTCTTCTGCAGACAATCAAACCGGTTGGAAAGGCAGTGGATCATTGCACAGCGAGCTGGATCGGTCTCCGTGACATGAAAAGCGCAATAACAGGAACCACTGAGCGACCTCTGCGGAGCTGTAGATAAGAGCTGTGCTGAATGAAGCCCAGAACACACCGTTACTGTAATGATAACAACAGAATAGCTGCTGGAATGCCAAAGATGCAGGTAATAAAACAAACAGGCGCAGACTTCAAATAAAAAGGTGGAGACCTGATGCTGACAGGCCGATAAAAAAGGCCCTGACCATCCTTCACCTCCATTAAACATGTGTCGCATTAATCCAATGCATCACAGTGAAACGAAGGAAAGATCTTTAAAAGAATGTAAGCATTGAAAACGTGCATTTGTCTACTGTGTGATTAAGTATTTTGAATGGAAAATAAAAGAAATAAATGTTAATTGTATCTAAGGCGGCATGGTGGCTCAGTGATTAGCACTGACAGCCTCACAGCAAGAAGGTCGCTGGTTCAAGTCCCGGCTGGGTCAGTTGGCATTTCTGTGTGGAGTTTGCATGTTCTCCCCATGTTGGTGTGGGTTTCCTCCGGGTGTTCCGGTTTCCCCCACAGTCCAAAAACATGCACTATAGGTGAAATGAATAAATTAAATTGGCCGTAGTTTATGAGTGCGAGTGTTTCCCAGGAAGGGCATCCGCTGCGTAAAACATATGCCAGAATAGTTGGCGGTTCATTGGCGGTTCATTCCGCTGTGGCGACCCCTGATAAATAAGGGACTAATCTGAAGGAAAATGAATGAATAATTGTATCTAGCACAAATGTGATTATTAATGAGTGCGTCACAAAGAAATGCACTGTAAAACATATTTAAAAAATCAATTAGGAAGATCCATCCATTTTATCCATCCATCTATCCGTGGATTTACTATAGGTGAAAAGAAAATGCTAATATTATAAAAATTGTATTTAAACGTAATTTAATCTTGCATTTATGCTGATTTAAATGTTATTAAAGACTGTCTTTTGTCATTTACATTTTTTTTATACTGTTAATGACATTGGCAAAATGCAATTAAGTAAAATGTGCTTAATTGTCTACGAGTTTACTCACTTTTTAAAGTAAAACCAACTTGTCACTTTTAATGCAACGGGTTTACTCACAAAGTCAATTTGTCAATTTTAAAGCAATGGTTTTACTCATTTTTAAGTAAGTAAAGTCAACTTGTCGCTTTTAAGGCCACGCATTTACTCACTTT
>CAIGQV010018201.1:2138778-2153262 GCA_903798115.1 Danio jaintianensis | reverse complement strand
ATATACAGACAATAAGGATGGATGGATGGATATACAGACAATATGGAGGGATGGATGGATGGATATACAGACAATATGGATGGATGGATGAATGGATATACAGACAATATGGATGGATGGATGGATGGATATACAGACAATAAGGATGGATGGATGGATATACAGACAATATGGATGGATGGACAGACAATAAGGATGATGGATGGATGGATTAAATATGGCTGATGTATTGACATATTATGATATTGGGAAATACTAAGATAGATATATATACGATGGATGGATGGATTTACCCTTTACAAAGGCTGGGTTGTTCCATCTCAAATTTGGATAAAACATGGACAAACCCAACCACTGGGTTAAATTTATAAAATAGTTTGATGATATTTTACCCAACTTAAAGTTGTTTTTTTTAGCATTTATTTTTAGTGTGTATGGATTTATGGGTATTTTGTGTATTTAATTGAGAGGTTCAACTCTTTCAAAAAGAAGTCCAGGTCCAGCTCAGTTGTCAGTTGAATCCCTCCTAACGTGTTTGTTTTTTCAGTAGTGTTTGCTAACGCGTCTAAGTTGTGAAAGCAGGACTGGCTCTCCATTGACCCTCAGACTGCCTCTGTTCAGGAGCACGCCCAGCGCCTCCAGACGGGATCATTCCTTCTGTCTGTATTGCAGTGATTAATCTGTATTTGTGATGAAGGCAAGGCCGTGCAGGTCTGGGCCATATTTGTGTTTTGTTTACAGCAGGCACATTGCTGAAGCTCCATTATCATTGCTCAGGCCGCTTTTCACCATCAACATCTGTGCATATTTTGGAGGCACAAAGTGGCCATGGTTTAACCTGGTCATAGTGCGTGAATTGAGAAGAAAAAAAAAAAAACTCTGTTTACAGCACTTATGTAAGATGGATTTGACCCATTGCTCTCTTTTCCCCTTCAGATCATAATAGCTCACAATAACCATTATTTCGGTTTCCCAAATATTTGCTACGAATTCCATAACATTTCATTTGGGCCCACTAGCATATAAATCAATGCGTGCTCCTAGAAAAGCAAAGACAAATATAAAAAGAAATACTACATTATCATGAATGTACTGTACATATATTAAAAGAGATCATTGATGTGAGTGTAATGCTATTTTTTCCCATTATTTTCCACCAAGAAAACCAGTTTAGAGGTAAAATGCTTTACTTTTCCTTTTTTTTCTTTTTTTTTTTTGACCCCAACAGCTTAAACACTGCTGATTGGCCAATGTGTTCACATGCTCAACAGAAATGACTGTAATTGGCCATGAAGATCATCAGTTCACCGCTGTTCACCAAGTGCAAACACAGATACACGGACACTGGATCATTTTAAAGTCACGTCAATCAGCTGGTCTGTCTATGAGCTGACATACGAGCTGATGGATCGACTGATCTACGTGACTTTAAAACGAACCATTGTCCGTGTATCTGCCTTTGCACTCAGTGAACAGCAGTGAAGAATGGTAAACCGATGACCTTCACAGCCAATCACAGTCATTTCTGTTGAGCATGTAAACACAATGGCCAATCAGCTCTGTTTAAGAATGCGCTCAAATATCAGCGGGAAATGGACTTTTTTAAAAATTTAGTATCGATTTGTACCAAATTCGATACTTTTGGACACAAGTTTGTAATTTTTTGAGGGGCAATAACTCATTTGAATGTAAATGTATTATCTTTCTATTCCTAAAGATATTAGGTGACCAAACTCATATTTTAATGGAAATAACTGTTTAATAAAACTCTTGCACCATAACATATTGGCTTTTTTCACTGAGAAATTGATACAAATATTCATTTTCTTCAAAAGGGTGTGTACTCATTTATGCTGAGCACTGTATATGTACATATAATGTCATAGAAAAATAGGGACTGCATTATACACTACAACATCTGGACAAACCAGGGAACTACGCAAGGATTCTGTTCGTGGACTTCAGTTCTGCCTTTAACACCATCGTCCCATCATTGCTCGAGTACAAACTGACCCAGCTCTCTGTTCCTAGCTCTGTCTGTCAATGGATCACCAGCTTTCTGACAGACAGACAACAGCTAGTCAGAATGGGCAAAATCACATCCGACAGCCGCACCATCAGCACCGGTGCCCCCCAGGGATGTGTTCTCTCCCCACTGCTCTTCTCCCTGTATACCAATGACTGCACTGCAAAAGACCCCTCCATTAAACTCTTGAAGTTTGCTGACGACACTACTGTTATCGGCCTCATCCGGAACGGTGATGAGTCTGCATACAGACAGGAGGTGGAGCGGCTGGCTCTATGGTGCAGATGCAACAACCTGGAGCTGAACACGCTCAAAACGGTGGAGATGATAGTGGACTTTAGGAGAAACCCCCCTGCACTTCCCCCACTCACCATCATGAACAGCACTGTGGCTGCAGTAGAGTCATTCAGGTTCCTGGGCACCACCATCTCTCAGGATCTGAAGTGGGACATTCACATAGACTCTATTGTGAAGAAAGCCCCGCAGAGACTGTACTTCCTTCGTCAGCTGAGGAAGTTCAACCTGCCACAGGAGCTGCTCGTACAGTTCTACTCAGCTGTCATCCAATCCATCCTCTGCACTTCAATCACCGTCTGGTTCGGCTCAGCTGCCAAAACCGACCTCCGTAGGCTACAGCGAATAGTCCGGACTGCTGAACGAATCACTGGCACTACCCTGCCTACACTTCAAGAACTGTACTCTTCCAGAGTGAGTAAAAGGACTCGCAAAATCACTCTGGACCCTTCACACCCAGCACACTTTCTGTTCGAACTGTTACCGTCTGGTCGGCGCTACAGAGCACCGAGCACAAAAACAGCCAGACACAGGAAAAGTTTCTTTCCTCAGGCCATCTACCTTATGAACAGTTAATTATTCCCCTACTGTGCAATAAACATGTGCAATACTTTTTCATACGCATTTGTACACAGCACCTTATAACAGTATACAATGCAATACTTTCTCCATACGCATTTGTACACAGCACCTTATAACAGTATACAATGCAATACTTTCTCCATACGCATTTGTACACAGCACCTTATAACTTGTAAAACTTGTATATTTATAACAAATCTGTACAACAATTCATCATCCAGAGCTCTATTGTCTAACTGCATCTCTGTTTAATGTTTGTCGTATTTTATTTTATTTTTCCTCATATTTATTTTGTGTTGTCACTTGTCACTTTATGTACACTGGAAGCTTCTGTAGCCAAAACAAATTCCTTGTGTGTGTAAGCACACTTGGCAATAAAACCGATTCTGATTCTGATTCTGAAATAGGGAGCACGATGTTGTTTCTCCAACATTTGGATTCTTTTAAAAAGGCATGTAGAGGCAGCGGCGTCTATAAAAACAAGCTTGGTATGCTGCACACGAGCCAGTCAGACAGAATACAGCAAAACCTCATCATGTCAGCCTGGATGACCTATGACTGCATATGCATGTGAATTACCTGCCCTAAGCTTTCATGTCTCAATGACGCAAACGGCACCACTGCAAATGGGGAAGTGGGTGGCGAAGCGGTTTTGAAAGCGAGCCCAGATTCCCAGAGAAACATCTTCAGACCTAACACCATCCTGTGACACCGTAGACAAACACGTCATTTCGCGTTTTTTGGCAGAAACTGAGCTAAGGGTTACATTTTGCATCTAAGACCCTGGGGGTGTATAAATATTTGCCAAGCCCATGTCTGGTTGCATAGGGGATTAGAAAAGCCAATCTCTTTGCACGCTTGGTTCCTGGCCTCACGCCATCGAGACAAGACAAGCTGCAGCGTTCACAGTTATTGCACACTGCGCCGCATGCATGAATCGCGCCTGTATGCGGGACGGCTCTTACAAAGTGTGAAGTCACGAACACCCACATGGGATTACGGTATGAGAGCTGTCAATGAACTCCAGTGGACTGGGCAGATGAATGTGCAACACCGCAACAAATACCAGCATGCAATGCAGCTCACATTCACAAATCTGCTTACAGGGTTCAGGGACAATGCAGAAAAGTGAACCGCAAAAGAAGATACTAAGGTTAAAGAAGTTTTTTAAGTTACACATAGGTCAAAAATATCCATAAAAGAATCATACAGTGGGGAAAATATTTTGTATTTTCTATTGGATTCAGGTCAGGTGATTGCCTGGGCCATTCTACAGCTTGATTTTCTTTCTCTAAAAGCATTTGAGAGTTTCCTTGGCTGTTTTGGATTATTGTCTTGCTGAAATGTCCACCCTGGTTTCATCTTCATCATCCTGATAATGTAGATGTTGGACTGAAGCAGCTGATATTCATTTACACTGAGGAAGGGCAGAGGGTTGCTGAAGAATTACTGAGAGATTTCAGCTGCTGTCTGGGCTTTCACTGCCTTTCAACACCTCCCTTTCTTCATCTTTTCAATACCTTTCCCCTGTGTCATTTCATTTTATTACACATAACTTCATTTGTAAACTAATTAAATTAGTTTTCTTTGCATATATGGATTTCTTTGGTTGTTACCAATATCTGGTGAAAATTTCAAGCCAACAGCACCTTTAGAAATATGTTTTCTGAGAAAAATGGTGACGTGTTCAATACTTATTTTTCCCGCTGTATATATATTTTTCAACTTTCACTGATGAAACTATATGAACAACAATATAGCACAGCCAATACTGCACAGAGACTGAAAGAAGTCTGCCTTAACTAAACAACACATGAGATAAATGACTGAACAAGAAGCTATCAGGCATCAGTACTGAGCATTATTTATTCATTCATTCATTCATTCATTTTCTTTTCAGCTTAGTCCTTTTATTAATCTGAAGTCACCACAGCAGAATGAACCGCCAACTTATCCAGCACGTTTTACGCAGTGGATGCCCCTCCAGCTGCAACCCATCACTGGGAAACATCCATACACACTCATTTACACACATACACTACGGACAATTTAGCTTACCCAATTCACCTATACCACATGTCTTTGGACTTGTGGGGGAAACCGGAGCACCCGGAGGAAACCCACGCGAACACGGGAAGAACATGCAAACTCCACACAGAAATGCCAACTGACCCAGCCGAGGCTCAAACCAGCGACCTTCTTGCTGTGAGGCGATCTTGCTACCCACTGCGCCACCATGACGCCCAGCATTATTTATGTTTTTTAAATGTGACACACACCACACAATTACAAAAATCCACCTTAATACAGCTTTGTTTCTGACAGGTGAGACATTTCAATCCAAAATGTTTTCCTTGTCATCAAGAGTTTAGCCTGTTAGCATTAGCATTCCTAAATCAACAACATGACAACTCAAATGTCCGATATTGCTTAAGAAATCTTGTCAAGCATGAAAACAGCACAAATGTCAAATGAGAAAGCAGCACATCTTACCTGCTTTCCAACATGGCTCCACTGGAGACTGATGATGTCACTTCCTCTTCCCTAAAAGCGACAGTTCCTTATTATTTTGAGGTAAATAGTGTGAAGGGAACGTCAAAAAAACCTCACAAAGACAAATTGTCATATTGTAATTAAAAATGTAATATTTATATTTAAATACATACTGTAAGACTGTAAGTACTTTAATTTGAAAATAGTCAAATTTGTAAAAAAAACCCTAACATTTTATTAAAATTAATTAACATTTTCAAATATTGTAAAACAATTGTCAACTAACAGTTGCCTGTATCTCGTGATTCATTATGTGTTCTGTTTATTTATGCTTTTGAATTGCATTATGGGACTCTTGATGTTGAATTTTTAACTCTGCAGTTAAATAAAGTGACTTTTACTGACATTTTTAATAGTTTAAAACAATATATATGGTACAAGAAACATTATATATATATATAGGAATAAATAACTGAAAAAGTACTGACTGTTCGTTTCTCGGTTTTTGGTGCAATTTTAGTGTAAATACAGTAAATTTGGAAATATTAAGAAGAACATCCAAGACTGTAAGTCTGTTTAAATATGACAAAAAAAATACACTTTCATCACATAAAACACTTAATAAAAAAACCCTGATAGCTTGAAAATTAATTTTTAGATTAGAAATTTAATCAAGTTCGCAAAAAAAAAAAATGTGGTAGTATACTTAAAATGTGAAAGTAAAAGTCAATTCTTCGATTCCTAACCCCAAATTGCTCTGGGTGTACTGTGTGTGTTTGTGTGTGTGTTCTTACTCCTCACTCAAAAATATGTGTGTGCGCTTGGATGGGTTAAAAGCAGAGGACCAATTTCGAGTATGGGTAAAACTATACTTGACATATCTCACTTCACTATTTTCATTTTCATCTGTTTTCATTTTCATCTGTACAGCACTTGAATGTTAATAAATTGTAGGATTTATTGCATTATTCAAAAAATCTGGTCACTCATTCACTTCCTCCCTCTTCAATTCTTGCCAGAATCAGAAATTGAACCTGCAATATCTCAAGTACAAGTCCAGCTCCCTAACCATTAGGCCACGACTGCACCCAGATGTAGAATATTTCTATATCAGATTTATAAAACAGAAGAAAAATTCTTAAGATGTCGAGACATAAATTGAGTGAGGAGGAATAAATAAACAGTTGAGATGTTCATACGGCAGATCATCTTTCCACCAGCATGTTTACTGCATGGCTGTAGAAACACGTCCCTCATGGCGCATCGTACACTGTGTTTGCTAAAGCAATGAGAGGATGTTTTCCAATCCATTATCATCCTCCGAAACCAAGCTCCACCATGACTGCCACGGGACTTTCTCGTATCTTATTTTCATGAGGGCTTGAAACATTTCACCTCTGCTTACTAGACTTCACAGCAGCTCTCAGAACTTGCCATGCTTTATCCACAGATGCATGCAAGGTTTGCTGACATCAGTTTACAGCAATGAACCATCAGTATTAATGTTTATTAAACCAGCTAAAACTGACAAATCATCGCAATACAAGTCTCATTGAGAAAATGTGCCCAGGGATACATTTTTGAAAACAGAGAAATATGGCATATGGCTGCATTTTGTGAGTAAAACGAACGCTACAGGCTGGTACCTTACCTCCGTATGAGCCGGTGACTGGTTTGCTCAGTAGTTCACCATGAAAATTGTGTCAGACGTGGGCCACAGAGCAGACTGGGGTTCGAGGCTGGAGAAGGACGGTTTTCATAAACAAGGTAAAACTAAATAAAATGCTGTGTGACGTCGTGGTAGAAGCATGTGGCTGCAATGGATTTTCTCTTCTAGTTTGCTTTTGAAAACACTATCGCTTGGTTTTGAGAAAGGGAGTATGTGGATCAGTCAATATCTCCATTAACACACGACAAAAACCTCTCCGTCGAACATTTCGGAGAGAGCTCCTTGGTACATTACCAAATAAGAAAAGTAAGAAACCTCAAGTTTTTGCAGGGATACACCATTCTTAATTTAACCCCCGCGGTGTGTAGATCAGTCTTAACAGTCTTCTTGAGATCCGCAGAGAAGTCGGTAAAAATCAAAACCTTTGATTCTTTGTAACGCAGTTCTCTACGTTCCGGTGCCAGACGTAATATCTTCTCCGTTGTTTGGATGCGAAGAAAGCGTACAATCATTGGTCTTGGAGGTGCACCAGGTCGCTAGAGATATCATATCTCTGAAAAGTTCTGTGAGAAACATTGCCATGAAATGAGAGGGCTTGGACATTTCTACATTCTCCGGGATGCCCAATACGCGAAGATTGTTACGCCGCGAGCGGTTTTTCAAAATCATCCGCTTTTGATTTTAATTCCTCGTTGTCCTTTTCTAGTGACTGGCATTTACGCTTTAATGCGTCAAGCCTTTTGTCCATGCTGTTCAGCGATGTTTCGATGTCTGCGATCTTGGTACTGTGACAAAAAATGGTGGCCTGAAGGGTAACTGTAGAGGTGCGTATTTCTGCAAGGAATTCAGTTCTCAACTCAGTAATTTCCTCACATTGTTGTAATGAGCAACTCTTTTAAAACAGCTGGCGTTAACTCTGAGGAGAGCGCGGCCATTTTGGCGTTGTCATCAGTTTCAGCAGGACCAGGAGAAACACGCTTGGGTTTAGGCATAATGACGGTTCTAAAACAGGTTCTAGCTGGATTCGAAAGGATCTTCACCCTTGTGGACTTCACTTTGAATCTTTAAAAGCCCAAAATGTCCCTATTAACTGTTTGAATTGGATCAAATTTACAGAGTGGCTCCCAGACACGTCTCACTCTCCCAACTGCATACCGGAAGTCTCAATCAGTCGATATCAAGCTGATATATTATGAATGATGATGAGCCGACCAATTCTCTCACGGATGTTAAGATACGCAGAAATATATACTATAATGTATGCTTGTAAATCTCTGGTGGATTTACGAGAAATGGCTAGTATAACAAAACATGCACCAATAGCGTATTTGAGATTGTCAAAAATGTGCACGGTGGCCTCTAGTGGAACAAAAACTGCAGGAAGACATAGTGCAGGGTACATCAGCCCACCAGGCACAGGACGTCAACATGACGTCAGAGTAACGTTGTACCCCAATTTCGGGGACGTTGCATTTTGGGTGGAAATGACAATTGGGTTGACGTCAGAAGCCAACAGATCGACGTCAGTGTCCAATGTCGGACAGATGTTGGATTTTGGTCACTTTCCAATGCAACCTAAAAACAACCAAATATCAACATGTTTGATGTTGTGTGGACGTTACCATTATAACGTATATCAGACATGTCAGTATTTGACATCAATATTACATTGGTTTAAGATGTTGACTCAACGTTGGGTTTTGGTCACTTTCCAATACAACCTAAAATCAACCAAATATCAATGTAATTTGACGTCGTTATTGGGTATCAAAATAACGTTGTCCTTAGACGCTAGCTAGTCATTCAGGTTTGGTCACCCGACATCACAACCTAAATCTAACCTAATATTAACGTCTTATGATGTTGTGTGCCTACTGGGAGGGTTCTCAGTTCTCAAAAATGTCTCCCAGGACACATAATTCCAATGACCCGGGGTTGCATTGTTAGCTGGTTTTGTGGGTGCTGTCATGACAACCTTTGAATCAACAAGTGCCATTTGTTTAATTCCCTGGTAAACAACTGTCTATCTTTCCTGTAAATCATATTTTTCTCTGTCACAGGATCAGACCACAGGCATGCGATTATGAAATGCAAAACATTACCAAGTCAGCAAACAGTGATGAGACATCTCAACATATTTACACATTTGACAGACACTTTAATCTGAATTGACTCATTGAATTATCATATTGATATTGAATTATCATATTGTAATTAAAAATGTAATATGTATATTTAAATACATAAGTTCTTTAATTTGAAATTTGTAAAATACAAATAAATAAATAAATAAATACACATTTTCATACATTTTATCAGTTGTTGGATTATTGTTATAGTTGTTGTTAAAGCGAACTTGAACTTGCTAGATAAGGCTTTATTGTGAAATGTATATTTAAAAGTGATGAAAATAGTCAGAATTATGAGAACTGGCAGAAATAAACCGTCAATTCTGATTTTTCTGATCCCAATTAAGATCTTTTTTCCTCACATTTGTGTTGGATTCAGTTTAAATCTTAAAAAGACATTATTATTTTTGTACAATTGTGAGTTTATATCACACATTTTTTACTTTTTATCTCATAATTTTGTGTTATAAAGTCAGAATTGCATCACATAAACTTGACTCACACAATTCTGACAAAAAATAAATAAATCAGAACTGTGAGATGCTGAATAAAAATACAATTCTGATAAATATACTGCACTTTAGCTGGATCTACTGTACTTTAGCTTTGATTTTTTCAGAAAACTAATTGTACAAAACAATTCATTCTTTTAATAATATATATATATATGTATTCTCCCACAGACATAAAAAGAACTTGTCTTGAACATATTTATTAAAAAGGACCAATTATGCCCCTTTATACAAGATCTAAAATAAGTCTCTGATGTCCCTAGAGTTTGTGTATGTGAAGTTTCAGCTCAAAATACCACACAAATAATGTTTTATAACTATTTGAAACTGACCCTTTAGGCTTTGATCCAAATTATGCCATTTTGGTGACATTTTAGCTACAAATGTCTATTCATCAGCATTGCGGCAGATTTCAAACAGGACTAACATTATCTTTATCGCTTACATTATCTTTAGCAGGCCAAAACTCTAATGGTGGACGGTTGCTTCTCACTCAGGGATGGTTATGCTAATGAGGGAGAGATGGTCACTAATGGGCGGGGCTTTCCCCCTCTGATGACACGCACAAAGGGAGAATTTATCAAGTGTGATTATAAAAGATAGAATTAACTAGTTTTTACCATTAGAGGCTGGTTATATTCACATATAATATGTACAACTGTTTCAACCCCTTATAAAAATTATTTTTGCATAATAGGTCCCCTATAAAAAAACAGAATGATGAAAGACATTGTAGGTGTACTTTAAATAGGAAACAAATCATTTTGAATGAATTTCCCAATTCTACCCCTTAGATCTTCCCCCTTAACACTACGCCTTCAAGCTAAATAGAATTGGGACACCCCTACCCCTCGTTTTGCGCGTTCACGTGAAGGGGTAGGGGTGTCCCAATTCTATTTAGCTTGAAGGCGTAGGGCTAAGGGGAAGGGCTAGATACCCCTCGAAACGGAGATTTTTCAGGACCACACTCGAAACCAAGGGTTAAGAAAATTTCCCAGAATAAACTAGCTACAACGGTAGCGTGGCTGCACACGGAAGTCAGGAGATGCACAAATTAGTATTTTTTGTCATTAATACGAATTTTTACGGCAAACAATCAAACAAAACAAAAAATGTTTTAAAACATTCATAACGGCGTTCGTGTTTTACTGTCATGCTTTTTTTTTTTTTAACGCTAAAATAAAAACCGCTAAATTTCGCTATCTATAATCCCTAATAATAACTCCTGTATAGTAGTCCCACAACATACTTTCACATCTGACACTCGATGACTCTCGAATACCCTGTCAGAAAAGTCTAGTGACCGGGAATGAGATTTTTACGTGTCTGGTTTAATGTTAATGCTGTTTTCGTGTGTTTAGATGAATATGGCCACGGTGTAAATGCACAGTACAGCTTATTGCTAGCTTATTGCCACATTATATGGTTATGACCATAGATATACTAGATGTCGCCTGGCCTATTGTTGTCTATTGGAAGGAATGCGTCAATAGAGCCGCCATTTTAGTACAGGGTAGCGCTCCTTTGAAATGAATGCAGGACCAAGGTGCAGTGGAGGACTGTGGCCATCCAGAGCCAGAGATATACACATATATACATATATCTATGATCGGGAATTTCCCCCCGTGGTCAGTACGCAAAAAAATGTAAAAAAAAAATTCATTACGAAAATTATAATTTTACATCACTTTTCTATATATCGATGGATCAGTGACCGCACGGGCATTGCCGATAAAGAGTGTGTGTTTGTGTGCATGGAAATGTATTACCCTCCCTCCGTGTTAAATTTGATCTAATCCGTGTCCAGAAACACACCCCCTCTCCTGCTTTCACTTCTCATCCTAACGGAGGGAGCGATTCGTTTGTGAATGAATCTCCGTTATGAATGACTCGTTCTCTTAGCCGACAACAATACAAGTTTCTAGCACCGCAGCGTCTTGTTGTCATATTTCTTTTTCATTGTTTGCTTATTTTACTCAATAAAACTAGCATAAGCCTAGAATTCAGTGCAAGTTGATGCTACTTTGCCTTATGATCAGTGCAGTAAGAGACTGTATTATCATCAATAACGTTACTTGTTGAGCACAAAAGTTTGTAACATGTAAAAAACGAAATCTTACCTATGAAATGTTCTGCCTTTGTGCTTTGTTTTCTTTGTTTGCTCGTTACTACACCCGTAAGCAGCGCTACAGTCCAGCATCTTCACATTGGCACACTGTCTCGACTAGTGCGGTTGAATGATGTTTGTTCTGGGAGCCCTGTACAAATATGGCGGCGCTATTGACGCATGCTGAGGGTCCGTATGCGATATCTAGTGTATATATCTATGGTTATGACAACATGATATCGCTGCCTTCACTGATTTCCTGAAGATAAATACCAAAAAAATAACGCAACTGGAATAACTACAGCAGTCACCATTGTCGATCTCATATGAAGCAAGAGCTTGCGATGACATATGATGACGTGTGCAGGTGTTGTAGTGGTGTCCCATTTCTTAGGGGTAAATTTTGAAGCACTTCCCCTTCACACTCTGTTTCAAGGGCCAAGGGGAAGGGGTAGGGGTACAAAAATAGAATTGGGATTGGGCCTAAAGTATGCACTCATATATTTGTGTGTCTAATTCTCTTGTCTAGATTAAATATGGGAATGCGGAACAATGGAAATATTAGATTCAAATGCATTGCAGAACATGAATGACATTCCTTATTTCAGAATAAGAAAGAAAGTGAATGAATTAAAAAGAGCACCTCAGATGAAAAGAGCCTAGATGTTTTTCTTCTTTCTTATCTTCTGGGCCATCAGCATGGTTTGAAGTGATGGCTTTGGTCCAGCGGAAGGAGGGTCTCCAAAATCCTGGCGTGAGTTCAGCTCCAAACTTACATAACATTTGCAGGAATGTGCCAGAAGATAAGCGAGATCTGTAGGAACAATTCAGAGTTACATGAAATATTATCTTGCATTGCAGAGTTTGAAGTGATTCTAATGAACAGTTGAGAGAGCAGAGGGATAATCAGCTCAGTTCCAAAATGCAAATCACAGAACATGTCTTTGCACAATTTGAAGTACTTTATACGTCATAAACTTTGACTGGAACATGTTCATACACACAATCTACAATTACAATTCTTTCATTTTCCTTCAGCTTAGTCCCTTATTTATCAGGAGTCGCCACAGCGGAATGAACCGCCAACTATTCTGGCATATGTTTTACAAAGTGGATGCCCTTCCAGCCGCAACCCAGTACTGGGAAACACCCATACACTCATTCACACACACACACTCATACACCTATAGTGCATGTGTTTGGACTGTGGGGGAAAGCGGAGCACAGGCAATAAAAGGCAATGTTTCATTGAAGAATTTTATAGCAATGTTACATTTGAACATTGTCTTAATAGTTCATTCATTCATTTTCCTTATTTATCAGGGGTCCCCACAGCGGAATGAACCGCCAACTATTCCAGCATATGTTTTACACAGCGGATGGCCTTCCAGTCGCAACTCAGTACTGGGAAACACTCATACACTCTTACATTAACACACATACACTACGGCCAATTAAGCTTATTCAATTCACCTATAGCGGCGTTACAGTGGCGCAGTGGGTAGCACAATCGCCTCACAGCAAGAAGGTTGCTGGTTCAGTTGGCATTTCTGTGTGGAGTTTGCATGTTCTCCCCGTGTTCGCGTGGGTTTCCTCCGTGTGCTCCGGTTTCCCCGACAAGTCCAAAGACATGCACTATAGGTGAATTGAATAAGCTAAATTGGCCGTAGTGTATGTGTGTGCATGCAGGAGTGTAAGGGTGTTTCCCAGTGATGGGTTGCGGCTGGAAGGGCATCCGCTGCGTAAGACATATGCTGGATAAGTTAGCGGTTCATTCCGCTGTGGCGACCCCTGATTAATAAAGGGACTAAGCCGAAAAGAAAATGAATGAATGAATGAATGAATCAACCTACAGAACATGTGTTTGGACTGTGGGGGAAACCGGAGCACCCGGAGGAAACCCAAGCCAACAAGGGGAGAACATGCAAACTCCACACAGAAATGCCAACTGGCCCTGCCGGGACTCGAACCAGCAACCTTCTTGCTGTGAGGCAACAGTGCAGCCACCGTGCCGCCCTATCTTAATAGTTACATTTTTTTTTTAAATGTTCAGTGCATAATTCTGTCTGAATAATGTTTTTGTGCTAACATTCTGAGACCATATTAATAGCCAGATAATTCCAATCTCCCATTAATGTTACCGGAAATTTCAGTTTCTATTATGGTTCTTCATAACTATGAGAAAAGCTTGTCAGAACATTAGCCAAAGTTCTGAAATGTTCCCAGTTAACTGGCCACTAACTAACCACACACAAACACACATTAAACAAGCAGATTTACCATAATCATTCCTGTGAATTTCTCTGACATATACAGGATCTACAGTGAGGCCTAAGGCAAACTTCACAGTGATTTGTCAACAGTCTGATCTGTGCTGGTGCTATCAATCACTGTGTGTGTGTGCATGCGTGCGTGCGTGCGTGTGTGTGTGTGTGTGTGTGTACTTGTTTTTATATCCTGGTGGGGACTTAAAACCTGAATACACACAGACCCATGGGGACAGTATTTTAAAAATGTAAAAATGCAGATATCCAGGATTGGGTTTAGGGGTAGGATTGGGGTAGGGGGATAGAATATATGATTTGCATAGTAGAAACATCATAACGATATAGGAACAAGTCTGTCTGTGTGTGTGTGTGTGTGTGTGTGTGTGTGTGTGTGTGTGTGTGTGT
>CAIGQV010018201.1:2113640-2138768 GCA_903798115.1 Danio jaintianensis | reverse complement strand
GTGTGTGTGTGTGTGTGTGTGTGTGTGTGTGTGTGTGTGTGTGTGTGGTTTAACCTTGGCTGCAGGGAAGGTTTGAAATCATTCTTTATAAATAACTCTACATATCTGTGCATTTCAAATGAATTTGCTACATGATGCAATGGCAGAATTGGTAAATACCTGGCTTTTGCACTGTCATGGCTCAAATCATACTTATCTGACTATTATCAATTTGCAGAAGTACATGAAAAGGTATCATATCAATCACAAGTTCAATATGGTGCACCGCAAGGCTCAGTACTAGGACCATTGACTGTACATTTCCCCATAGCTTTTCTAAAGCCAAGCGGCTGCTAGCTAATATAAAATATATCAGAGCTCTGCTAACACCAAACACACATTAGATCGGATCAACTGAGGGTGGAAAATGCCGCCAGCGCCACTCTGATGGCTGATGGCAACTCTAACTCAGGTCCTATTAGCACATATATTGTATTTTTTTTAGATATTAAAATACGTAAACCCAAATATTTGGAACAAATGGGAAACTCATAATATATTGAGGTGGAGATGAAAAAATTACTACCAGGTCAAATTTCGTTTGATACCTTTCGCTACCTTTCAAGGGCCTTAATATGGGCAGTTTTTTTAGACACTGTGCCTATACATGCAACCTTTAAGATATCGTTAAGAATTATGGAATAAGACAATATTCAGCACTACATTTTTTCAAGTCCTAACAAAACACGGCAATTTCTTAAATTACAGAATAATATTAAAATTGGGTTGACTATCAACTTTAGGTTATTTCACAAAAAAACAGCTCGGCTCATGGATGTTTACTTGATGGATGCTCCCTCGAGTCTTCACCATCAGTCATGGACCTCGTGTGCTGTTTAATAGCAATCTGTCATTTCAAAGCCACATCACGATTTCCATCTTAAAATATCATTATGAGTCATTATAAATGATGACATATACTCTTGATGTCAAATGTAGACAAGCCCTCAGGATAGTGAGTACATACTGTAAGATCCCTATGCCAGCTATGAACACATCATGCCAGGACTAGCTGGAAGCTGCAGCTCCATCAAGAAGGACCTCATTGTGCTTAATGCCACCGAAAACCAGTCAGCGTGCTTAATTTAGGTCTGAAAGTCAATTAACATTTAGAAATGATATTGATATGAGCGCAACTGACTAACAAGCCTTTAACTGAATTAAGCTAAATCATATCCTTCAGCAAGTGAACTGGAAATCGCTACATTTTGGCACTGTGACACATTATAAAAGGCATCTTTTCTATGTTAATATGTTTTTGTCCTAACCATCTGAAAGAGCGACAAGTAAAAATTCTATTTTAGATAGATTTTATATTTCAGCGACGTCGCAGCAGAACAACAGCATATACTACTATGACAATGATCACCTCAGGTACTGATTATGTGCTTTATTCAGTGTTAAATACTCCCAATGTGACTTTAAATACCATTTTACGTGACATTTATTGCAATACTACGGAAAGCAGCAGCAGATTCACCTCAGATCTTGAAAATAAAATAACTAGCAGAGGGTTTGAAAATGAAAGTCCGAACTGTGACTCAGTGCAAACCAACAACATCAGTCACTCAGTAGCCTGTTAATAATGTTTATTCATTCATTCATTTTCCTTCGGCTTAGTCCCTTATTTATAAGGGGTCGCCACAGCGGAATGAACTGCCAACTATTCCAGCATATGTTGTGCACAGCGGATGCCCTTCTAGCTGCAACCCAGTACTGCGAAACACCCATACATTCTCACATTCACATACACACTCATACACTACGGCCAATTTAGTTCATCCAATTCACTTATAGCGCATGTGTTTGGACTGTGGTGGAAACCGGAGCACCCGGAGGAAAGCCATGCCAACACGGGGAGAACATGCAAACTCCACAAAGAAATGCCAACTGACCCAGCTAAGGCTCGAACCAGCGACCTTCTTGCTGTGAGGCGATTGTGCTACCCACTGCGCCACCGCGTCGCCCCACTGACCCATTAATAACGTTTAATTTGTATTAATTAGATTAAAAGCCTTTACTATTTTATTGGGAGTGCTGTGGCTGGTATTTAAATGTTTCTGTCGTGTCGCATCGGTTTTGGTGCAGACAGACAAATTGCTTGTCGCTGGAATCTTGTTGCATCACGTGTTGCTAGGACATGGTGTAATACTCACTACTCGAGTACTTTTAGAAAGCTACTAAAGTGTTAAAAAACAAAAAGTTGACTCAACATAAAATTGACTACAATTGACAGTTTATTTGAGTTGACTCAACTTTTAACCCAAGTACTGCACTTGACTCGATTTAAGTCAACTCAAAACGCTGTGCAGCAAGTTGAGTTGAGTTATACTTTATTGTCCTTTTCAGGAAATTTATCAACTCAAACACTCAATCAGCACATTTGTCTTAGACACATACAAAAAAACATGTAACATTTACCAATAACAATGAGCTTTAAAAGACCTTCAAGGTAATTTATCATTTACAATGCTAATGGATTCTGGTATAAATGACTTCTTCTAGCGGTTACTTTTACACAAAGGAACTCTGTATCGCTTCTCCGATGGCAGTATACTTCATACATTGAACATAAAACATGATTTGGATCATTTGCTATTACTTGTGAACTTCTAAAAACCTCATAGGGTGACTGAAGTGATGTATACGCTCTTACATCCATCACTTTCATGGCAACTTCAACAAAACTGCAAGTTGTGTTCATGATTGAAGACTGCCATACCAACCCTGCCTACCATAGGTGCCTTACAATTTTACAGTGTTTTTACTCATACTTTGAGTTGTATTTACAACAGATACTTTTACTCTACTTGCACTACGTTTTTTGGCACTGGTACTTTTACTTGAGTATGAACTTTCAGTACACTTTCAACCTGTGAGTGTAAATCAGAGATGAATTGTATACCAAACGAAGCCTGTTTTTCTCTGATTTCATAAAGTTCACATCCAGCAAAGCTCCAGTGACATCGGCAGCGCCAGCGTTTCTCCGACCGGCCAGAGGTGTTTGTCTCCTGCCACAGCAACAGAACCTGATCGCGCCGGCCGAACAGGAAGTGCTGCAGCGAGGACAACAGGAAGTGCCCTGGCTCCGTCGGCCAGGCTGCGGAGAATTCCAGGAAGTTATTGTACTGTGTGGAATGAGCAGAGGAATGCAGCATGTCTGCGGAGCGGCGAGAGCTCTGAGTCACCAGATAACAGCTCATTTCTTTATGCATGCTATGTGAAACAGGCCTCCATCACTGTTTACCTCACTCAAAACAAACAAAAAAAATTGTTGCTTGTTCACACTACTTAATTAAATGAACTGAAACAACCCAATTCTTGAGATTTTGTTGGGACAACTCAATTCTTTTATGTTCAATCCACTTAAATTAAAACTAATAAGTTAACTTAATTCCTACATGTTGTCCCAACACAATTCGATTGTGTGGAACCCAGCATTGTTTACACACCACCAGGCTGAATCACGCTAAATTTTAACACTGCAACAAAACGCTTTTCTTACTCAGAGCTTTTGTCTGGTTTCTGCATTGTAAAAAATGCAGGGTTAAACACAGTTCAAATTGATTAAGTTAACTTGAAATTTAGGTGGATTGTACATAAAACAATTAGGTTGTCCCAAAACAATCTCAAGAATTGTGTTGTTTAAGTTCATTTTACATAAGTAGTTTGAACAAGCAGCAAAATAATACTTGAGTATAGTTCAAATATCCCAAAATTCATAAATAAAGAAGCATTTTCTAGACAAGCAAAAATATAGTCTTGTTTTCAGAAATAATAAGTCAAAATTAAGTCAGTTTTTCCTTAAAACAAGCAAAATAATCTGCCAATGGGGTAAGCACAATAATCTCATTTGAAAGTGAATACAAGATTATTTTTCTTACCGCATTAGCAGATTATTTAGCTTGCTTTACGAAAAAAACTCACTTCATTTTGACTTATTATTTCTGAAAAGATTTTGTGCTTGTCTAGATAAAGCTTCTTGATTTAAGAATATCTAGATATTTGGACTAGAAACAAGACAAAAAAAAAACAACTTTTGAGTAAGAAATGCATTATTTGCTGTGAAAAAAAAAAGTAAACGCGCTTAACTTGTTTTAAAGAGACAGTTCACCCTAAAATAATAATAATAATAATAATAATAATAATAATAATTTACTCACCATCTTGTTGCTCCAAATCTGTTTGAGTTTCTTATGTTGAACACAAAAAAGAAGATATTTTGAAGAATGTTGGTAGCCATAGTGGTTTTAGCTATAGCCGGTTTCCAACATTCTTCAAAATATCTTCTTTTTGTGTTTTCAACAGTGGAAAGAAACTCCTAAAAGTGTAAAAGTACCACTGAGGGTGAGTAAAACATGACAGAATTTGGATTTTGGAGTGTACTATCACTCAATCACTCAAAAGCAATTTAAAAACATGCAGTCATCCTGACTTGATCATATAATATTTTACAGTGTAATAAACTTTTAAAATTCAATTAAATACACTTTATTGCCTTCATTAAGATCTGATTGCTCATAAAAATATTCTAATATCAGAGAAATTGCACATCAACACTGTAAAAAATGCAAGGGTCAACACAATTCATTCATGTTGTCTCAACACAAATCGATTAAGTTAACTTAACAAACTGAAGTGGATAAAACATGAAACAATTAAGTTGTCCCAAAAAAATCTCAAGAATTGTGTTGTTTCAGCTCATTTTAAATGAGTAGTTTGAACAAGCAGCAAGGTGGCACGATGGCTCAGTGGTTAGCGCTGTCGCCTCACAGCAAGAAGGTCGCTGGTTCGAGTCCCAGCTGGGTCAGTTGGCATTTCTGTGTGGAGTTTGCATGTTCTCCCCATGTTCGCATGGGTTTCCTCCGGGTGCTCCGGTTTCCCCCAAAAGACCAAACACATTCGCTATAGGTGAATTGGATGAACTAAATTGGCCGTGGTGTATGAGTGTGTGTGTAAATGTGAGAGTGTATGGGTGTTTCCGCTGTGTAAAACATATGCTGGAATAGTTGGCGGTTCATTCCGCTGAGTCGACCACTGATAAATAAGAGACTAAGCCAAAGGAAAATGAATGAACAAGCAGCAAAAATCATTTTTTGAGTGAATGTCCTAAAAATCATCCTAAAAAGCAAATCAATTAAGTTAACTTAATGGACTGAAGTGGATTGAACATGAAACAATTAAGTTGTCGCAAAAAGAGCTCAAGAATTGTGTTGTTTCAGCTTGTTTTAAATAAGTAGTTTGAGCAAGCAGCAAACACTTTTTTTTTGAGTTAACGTCCTTAAAATCATCTTAAGATGTCACCTAACATGACAAAAAAAAACACTACAAATGCATTTGGGCTCTTCTCCTTTCCTGATCTCTCAGTTTGTCAGGTTTCAGATCTCTAGTCAATGAGAGCTAGAAATGGATGTTTCCGGAAGAAAGGTCTGACAGTGGATCTGTGTAACGCGTGGACAGAGATGCGCAGGCTGGAGGTCAGGGGTCAGAGGTCAAAGGTCGAGCCTGATGGCTAAGCTTAAGCTGAAAACACGACTTTGACAGTGTGAGCGACACACTTTCTTCTGGCTGGCATGCAAAGCTTCAAAGCTAGTCAAAACAAACCTTTCCTCTGCTGGCTTTTACTGGATTAACATGAGAGCTCTGGGAGAGCGCGGTGGTAAAGCAATTAAGCACTTCCTTTCCAGAGATGACTTTAAATCGCAAGTATCATGTGGAGTGGAGAGTTGGCAGTTTTAGTTAAGAATAAGTTTTGCTCGTATTATGAATAAAATAAAATCAAATAAGATAAAAAAAAATGTAATTAATTTAAAGAAAATAATAAAAATATATAAAAAATAAATAAATAAATAAGAATAAGTTGTGCTCATATTATGAATAAAATAAAATAAAAAAATAAAAAATACATAAAAAATACATAAAAAACAAATAAATTAGTTAAATAAATTAATACAAAAATTAATTAAAATAAATAAAATAAAATCAATCAATCATCAATAAATAAATAAAGAATAAGTTTTGCTTGTTTTATGAATAAAATTCAATAAAAATTAAACAAAATAAAATAAATTAAATAATTTTATTAAAATAAATACAATAATAAAATAAAATAAATCAATAATCAAATAAATAAATAAGAATAAGTTGTGCTCATATAATGAATATAATTAAATTAAATAAATATAAAATAAAATAATAAAAAATACATAAAAATAAAATAAAATAAAAATAAAGCAAAATAAAATAAAATAAATTAAATTAAAATAAATAAAATACTAAAATAAAATAAATCAATCATCAATATTTTTTTTTTAAATAAATAAGAATAGGTTGTGCTCATATAATGAATAAAATTAAAATAATTTAAAATAAAATAATAAAAATACATAAAAATAAAATAAAATTAAAATAAATTAAAATAAATAAAATTTTAAAATTTAATTAAAATAAATAAAATAATAAAATAAAATAGATCAATCATCAATAAATTAATTAAAAAATATATAATAATAAATACATACATACATTAAATAAAAATAAAATAAAAATGTAATTGAATTAAATGTAATTATTTATTGGTTCTTTAGTATCACTGACTATAACTACTATTATATGTTTAGTTAATATTTTGTGGTAGACAAAAATAGACACAAATAGTATAAATCTATAAAGTTAAATTGAATAGCAGCTCAGGAATAAGAAGATGTTGAACAGTAATAAGTAAGGGTGGCAAAATTAATTAATTGTAAAGTAAATTCAGCTGAATGTATTGTCATTTTTCAAATCGACTTAGTGTATGTTGATTCAATTCAGTTTATTAACAATGTCAATGTCGCTATCAGTTATGAAGCAAAATCTGAGGAAAAAACTAAATGAAAGAGATATTTAGATTTCAATTGAAATACATTTATTTTTATTTTTAGTGATAAAAGGTGATTTTCTGTTCATATTTTAACATTATTAACACCCCTTTCTAACAAAACAGACATGAAATGAAACACTTCAGTGGTCAATATCAGAGTTAATAGTTGATGTTATATGATATACCATTTTAGACCATGACAAAGTGTTTCAGAAGTGGAAATCAAACCAGATCAAAACTCATTTAATTACAGAGAATTCTAAGGAAAGATCTCAGACCAACAAACACAAGCTTTCAGAGAGACTAAAGCATCAACAGGAGGGTAGGATCAGGAGTGTGTGTGTGTGGTGTTGATGGAGAGTTTCAGTATGTGATCTCTCAGTGTGTTTGTTGCAGTAGTTGCTCTGTTAGCTCACACTCGGCGTGTGTGTTTCAGCGCTGAGGTTAATGACTCTGACCTGTGATGATTCCTCCTGTTTCTGCCATAATAAAGATCAGGATCTGTGAGCCTCTTCCACAAACCACAGCGAAAACAAGGCACAGAACACGGTGAACATGGTGAAAGTGATGAAATGATGGACAACAGCACCTTTCATAAACTATAGTTGAGCAGCTGACAATCAAATTAAGGTCTCGTTTGTTGTATGCATTAGTCCTGCATTAACTGAAATATATATTTTAGAGCATTTTTCATCTTTGTTTTATGTATGTTTATCCTTGAGAAAATAATAGAGAAAACAATACAGGACCCAGAATAGAACCTTGAGGAACACCAGAAGAAAGAGGAGCTACAGAAGAGACAGCACAACAATATACTGTACCACCAGAAAAAGTTCCCTAAGATATACGAAGATATGATCTGAACCAGCTTACAGCTCTTCCTTAGAAAATGTCTGTTTTGTAAGAAAAGGATGTTTAAAATTGGATTTTTTTCCAGAATATGGCACACTGATATTTGTTGTTTTTTGTCACTTAAAAGAAAAATTACAAATGTATTTAAATCTAAATCTAAACATCTCTTTAATTACACTTTTCCTCAGATTTTGCTTTATAACTGATGAGCATTTCTACTTTATGTTTTGATCAAATGAGCACAATACATGATCTGGTGTCTGTAAACGTTCATTAAATACTGGACGGATTTCTGTATTTTCGGCTCTCTTTTGCGTGTGTTTGGCGCCCTCTTGCGTTCATTCATAGAACGACACTGCTCAGAATAACACCTACTTTTTCTGTTTAATGTAGTACATACAGTTGCAATCAGAACTATTAAACCCCCTAAATTATTAGCCCCCCTCTTTATTTTTTTCCCCAATTTCTGTTTAACGGTGAAGATTTTTTCAGCACACTTCTAAGCATAATAGTTTTAATAACTCATTTCTAATAACTGATTTCTTTTATCTTTGCCATGATGACAGTAAATAATATTTGACTAGATATTCTTATGATACTAGTGTTCTTAAAGTGACATTTAAAGGCTTAACTAGGTTAATTAGGTTAACTAGGCAGGATAGGGTAATTAGGCAAGTTATTGTATAACGATGGTTTGTTCTGTAGACTATAGAAAAAATATATATAGCTTAAAGGGGCTAATAATATTGACCTTAAAATGGTTTTTAAAAGATTAAAAACTGCTTTTATTCTTGCCTAAATAAAACAAATAAGACTTTCTCCAGAAGAAAAAATATTATCAGACATACTGTGAAATTTCCTTGCTCTGTTAAACATCATTTGGGAAATATTTAAATAAGAAAAAAAATTCTAAGGGGGTTTAATAATTCTGATTGCAACTGTATATCATATGTTTCGTATTGTCATTCTATTTTTGCTTAGAACATTATTGAAAATGATTTACAGACATTATTCCAGTCTTCAGTGTCACATGATCATTCAGAAATTAATCTAATATGCTGATCTGTTATTTAATAGTTAATTGTGTCATTAATAAGTAGCCCTTTTTATTGTTGATGTTGAGTACAGTTATTGCTGCTTAATATGTTTGTGGAATAGATTATTTTATAATCATTGATGATTAAAAAAAAAATAAAAATTATATGCAATGTGGTAAATTTCTTTGCTGACACTTTTTATCAATCTAATTAATTCTCCTTGAATAATTTGTAAAAAAAAAAATAATAATAATAAAAAAAATACTTTTGGATTGCGTGGTATCACAGATTCCACAAAAACTGCTTTCAGTACAAATAATTTATACGAAATAGATTTTTGATCATTATTATTATTAATAATAATAATAATAATAATAATAATAATAATAATAATGCTAAAAATGCATCTTTGAATCACAAGAACAAATTATATTTTATATAAATATTCAAACTGAAAACAGTTATTAATAAATTTCCCAATATTATGAATTTAGGCTACTGTTTTACCAAAAACCTGCTGCAATTGTAACCATACAATATACCTTCTAATATATTCCAAATATTCCAATTATATATATTTTTTTACCGATATAAATTCAATATTATTCAAATGAAACTGGCAAATACTTTATCAAGTTAGAAAATAAAATTATTATTGCTTATATCTATTATTTGTTTGTTTGTTGATGTATGTGTTCTATTACTGCAATTAGTACAGCATTTATTAATAATATATTTGTGGATATTTTAGCTACTATAAAACTTTCTGCAGCCTCAAACTCAAGACCACAGATGAAGAAAGCTGCTCAATGTGTTCGATGTCATTAATAGCTTCATCTACAATCTGTATTTATGATAAACAGAAATGGATCAGATGCAATTCTGAGTGTGCCTCGCACAGGTGAGTGGGCTTGACAAACCACCAGTAGAAAACACACTCTTTCATATCTCTGACACTTTAACAGACACTTGCAGCAGTTTTGCACATTTGCACCAGGCACTTTCTTGCAATCACTCCATATCTCTAAAAAACACTGCATTTATGAAGTGTGCCTCACACAGGTGAGTGGGACTGACAAACAACCTGTAGAAACACCTTCTCTATAAAAACACTCCCCCCTCCTAACTCTTGCACTTAATTCTCTGAGCACTAACAGTTCCTTTGTATATTTAGCACTTGTTGTGTGCCTCTTCTTGTTGAATCACCGAATGCCTCCTCAATTGTAAGTCTCTTTGGACAAAAGTGTCTGCTAAATGACAATGTAAATGTAGATCGTCAGTCTGCTATGACATTAACATGCAGCACTGGTTTGGTTCTGCTTTTAGAAGACTAGTGTAAGTGAACAAATCTGAAGCAGCACCACGGACAGCTCCACAAGACCACAGGACCTGAAGGAAACCAGAAAGAACTACAGCGGATTATACACTATTATGCCCCTTTTTACCAGATGTAAAATACGTCTCTGGGTCCCTATGTGTTTATGTGAAGTTTCAGCTCAAAATATACTACAACAATTTTTTTTTCATAACTCTTTGAAATTGCCCCTTTTAGGCTTTCAAATTGTGCCATTTTGGTGACTGTGGCTTTAAATTCAAATGAGATTGTGCTCTTTTCAAAAGAGGGCGGAGCTATAAATGCCTGTGTGTCAGCATAGTGGCAGATTCAAAAACTGGACCAACATTATTTCTGTGAAAAACTGAAAATATCAACAGAGGTATGGTGTGAAAAATACTGGCGGACGGCTGCTTCTCACTTAGGGCTGTTTATGCTAATGATATGTCACTAATGGGCGGGGCTTTCCCCCTCTGATGACATGTACAAAGGCAGAATGTCTATCAAAGTGTTTCTGCAGACTTTTAATCAAGTGCGATTATGAAAAATCTAATTAATTAATTAATGTTTACCATTAAAAGCTGGTTATATTCACGGACTGTTGCCACACAACTGTGTTTAAACTACCTAACTAACCCCTAATAAAATAGATTTTTGCATAATAGGTCCCCTTTAAACTAAAACCTTTAAACTCCCACTGAAACTATTCTTTAGGATCTTTCCCTGAGATGCTCAAGTAAACATTAGACATTAAATAAACATTAGCTATGCTGTACTTTGTTATGCCTTCTGGAATGAACAGCGAAGAAGCTTTGAGTATTTGAGTAAAGTGTTGCGTCTTAACAGCAAAGTAATATTTACAGAATTTAACATTAACAGAAATATATTTGTGTTAGCTTCTCTTTTTTAAAATATGCATCATTTTTAAGTGCTTTTTTTTTTTTTTTGCTGCAGCCATGAGAGTGGACGGTTTAAATGTCATATTGTTAATTTCCAAGAAAACAAGCACATGGAATTGTCATTTTATTTTTTATTTTATTTAATTTTTTTCATTTTATTTGAATTGAATTTTATTTATTTATTCATTCATTCATTTTCCTTTGGCTTAGTCCCTTATTGATCAGGGGTCGCCAACTATTCCAGCATATGTTTTACACAGCAGATGCCACAATCCAGTACTGGGAAATCATAATTAAAAAAAAAAATTTATTTCATTCAATTGAATTTTTATATTTTATTTTATAATTTTATATTTAATTTAATTTGGTTTCATTACATTTTTTTTGCAGACAACACATTACATAAACACTTCAGAACTTTGCAATTCAAACAAAACTGCAGCAAATCAGCAAACAACAAGCTTGCATTTTAACTAAAGACGAGAACATAAAATAGGCATTTCATATTCGTTGTGAAGAGTCTGACACGTGGCCCAAACGTGAGCAGGCGAGGTTTGGGGCTGGCAGCAAACAGTCAGAGAACATACAGTAGATCAGGGTCTAGACGAGCAGCAAACAAGTCCAGAACAACAGTCCAAAGGTCAAACAAACAGACAGCCAAATGATAAAAGTGGAAGACAGCTCAGAAATAAACAAAAACATAATAGAAAATCTGAATTAAAAATAAATAAATTATATGATAGATAATATATTATGCTGGAATATAACTGAGAAAGTCAAAATCAACCTCTGATTGCTTATACTGGCAAGTTACACTATTATTACTATTTATTTCTCTATTCATTCACTTGTGTATTTTCCCCCTTTTTCCCAGCAAGTCAGGTCTGTCTGTTTCTCATAAACCCTGTTGAGTTGACTTCATAGTAACGAGTGTGTGTAGGTGTGGTCTCTGTTTTGACACTATTTAAATGCGAACGCTGTATTTCAGTTCATTCAGAGAGGCAGGAGATGGACTTGTGAGACCTTTCTCTGGTCGCTTTTTATCTGACTTGTGATTCAGTTTAGATGAAGATGCATCTGCTTGTCGTCCCTGCGCTGCTGGTGTTCGGTTTTTCGTTCATAACAACTGAAGTTGTAGATTCGTTCAGTGAATGCAGTCAGTTTTTTCTAGGTGGAGAGCCTCCGGAGATTTCTGGCCTTCTCCAGGGATCAGTCTCACTGGATGACAATCACAAAATCATCTGCCAAAAATATCAGAATCTTTACAGATTTGCAACTTTCTACAGTATAAAAACCGTAAATGGACACGAGGGCAGGATTCCCGTTTTTTCAGCCTACAAATATACCGGACGTTACAGAGGGAGACCACATATACCATGGATGATCGAGCCACAGGTGATGTTTATTGACATAAAAGTGTAAATTCATTTTTGGCCATGAAGTTTGATAAAATATTAAACCACAAAAACTTGCATTGCAAATATAGTAAATACTAGTTTTTTTCCTTTACCTTGTACAACGTGTACAAACAATACATTTAGCTTTGTTTTCTTAAGTCCTCTATAATGACTGTCACTCTCTTTCTCTTTCTTTATTATGTCTTATGCAGCTTGAATCTTCAGATAGTGAAATGCGTGTGCCGTGTGTCAATCAGGCTGAACCAGGAGACTACTGGACAGATAGGAGTGTGAATCGCGGCCACTTATTTCCTAATGGCTATGCAGCAGATAGAGCCACTGCTGAATCGACATTCACCCTGACCAACACTGTCCCACAGAAGACGAGCTTCAATAATGGTAGCTGGATACGTATGGAGCAAACAGTTAGAAGTATCATAGAGTCTGACTGCCATGACAGTAATGATCCTGAGAAGACTCTAGCCTATGTGCTGACAGGAGCTGTGCCAAGCAAAAGCAATTTCTTGAGAAAAAGAGTCAACATTCCCACACACATGTGGACAGCGTTCTGCTGCTTTAACAGCACCGGACAAACATGGGTATCTCAGGCTCACTGGGCTGAAAACAAAGTTGAGAGAAACGCTACAGATATCCCTACAAAATCTCTGGATAAATTAGAGCAGTTTTTGACCAAACAATATAACAGAAATTACAAACTGTTCAAAAACAACTGCTTTCAAAGAAAAGTAATAAAAACATTGCACATACACTAAGCAGAATTTGTGGTGGTCCTCAAGGTTATGCACTGAGACCATTACAATTTCTGCTCAGTATACTGTATGTGTAAAACTAACTTGAATCGAAACCTTTCTTGAAAATAAACCTGATTATCTGAACTAACATACAGTACATTACAATTTATGTGTTAATTATCAACGTGTTAAATGATTGTTTAAATTAAAAATGAGAAGAAACAATGTCTTTCTGTTGTTACTCTTATCCTGTCATTTCTTTGACTTCTATGTAAAGCAAAGTCAAACAAATAAATGCCACAAGATGCATGCATCTGCTTGTTGTCTCTGTGTTGCTGGTGTTTGTTTTTATTAGTTCATGACTGAATTCATTCAATAAAAGCAGTTTTTTCTACATGGAAAGCCTCTAGTGATCTTTTCAGATACAAATTCTGTACAACCATGCTTTATTATTGCGTTGAAGGCGCACTTCAAACACGTTCAGGCAACGTATTTCATCAGGGGTTAGATTCAGGCACTTTTTTTAGCAGTGATCTGACTGGCACAACAGAATGACTGCCTCACATATTACAAAGCTGACATTAAAGGGATAGTTGACCCAAAAATAAAATGAGAACATTGTATAATAGATTTTAGCTGAATCTGTAGTCCTTGTTGATTTATACACTGCAAAAAAAATGCTTTTCTTACTTCTTTTCTTACTGTTTCTAGTCTGGGCGACACGGTGGCTCAGTGGTTAGCACTGTCACCTCACAGCAAGAAGGTCACTGGTTCGAGTCCCGGCTGGGTCAGTTGGCATTTCTGTGTGGAGTTTGCATGTTCTCCCCGTGTTGGCGTGGGTTTCCTCAGGGTGCTCCGGTTTCCCCCACAGTCCAAACACATGCGCTATAGGTGAATTGAACAAACTAAATTGGCCGTAGTGTATGTGTGAGAATGTGAGAGTGTATAGGTGTTTTCCAGTGCTGGGTTGCAGCTGGAAGGGCATAAGTTGGTGGATAAGTTGGCGGTTCATTCCGCTGTGGCGACCCCTGATGAATAAAGGGACTAAGCTGAAGGAAAATTAATGAATGTTTTTTAGTCAAAATATCTAAAAATTCTTAAGTCAAGAAGCATTTTCTAGACAACAAAATATTTGCTCTTGCTTTTAGAAACAAGAAAAACTTTTTTTAAAACAAGAAAAATAATCATAAAATGTAAGAGATTTTTGATATTTTGACAAAAAAAATTACAAAAAAATCAAAGTAAGAAAAGCATTTCTTGCACTGTACAGTAATGCCAAGTCAATAGTCACCAGTCTTTGAGTTTAAAAATAAACACACACAAACACATACAAATTTCCAAATTAATACCATTATTATTATTATTATTATTGTTATTACTTCCAGGATAATGAAGGATACAACAACACTATCTCATGCCAATTCGTAACTTTCTGATTTAGTGGCTAATTCATATGAATTTGTGAGATCTCATTCATACATTCATTTTCTTTTCGGCTTAGTCCCTTTATTAATCAGGGGTCGCCACAGCGGAATGAACCGCCAACTTATCCAGCATATGTTTTACACAGCGGATGCCCTTCCAGCTGCAACCCATCACTGGGAAACACCCATACACTCTCATACACCACGGACAATTTAGCCTACCCAATTTACCTATAGCACATGTCTTTAGACTTGTGGGGGAAACCGGAGCACCCGGAGGAAACCCTCGCCAACACGGGGAGAACATGCAAACTCCACACAGAAATGCCAACTGACCCAGCCGGGATTCGAACCAGCAACCTTCTTGCTGTGAGGCCACAGTGCTAACCATCTCAACTTATATTAATCAAACTGACTACAAATATTAAGTTAACCTTCGCATAACTTAAAAAATGTAGTTGAAATCTACATTTAAATCTGTAGTTAAAATAAGTTCAAGTAACAAAAACATTTGTGGTCATGACTTTTTGCCATATAATATTTTACAGTGTGATATGCTTTCCATTTCCATAATGCTGAAACTGTCCAAAATATGTGCCATATGTGTCATGATCTCAAATTACATATAAAACAAAACCAAAAAAATGGTATTGGTGGTTTACGGGGACTCTACATAGGCGTAATATATTTTATACTGTGAAAATACCCCACGCCATTAATTGCACTTAAGTTACTTACACTTGTGAAATGGAGGAAGGAACTGATCCATGAACTGTGTACTGTAAAGTTCCTGTCAAGCTCTGACAAAGTCCCATACAACAATAGTCTTTCTGATCCTTCCTTTAACAAACGGCCGATGAATCCCCTGTTGTAAGCGTGTAGATTGCTGAAGCACTCGTCAGAAACACAGCACAAGGCTGGGGCTATAATGCTGAGGTATTTTTGCAAAAATAAACTTCAACCACTGACTCTTCACAGCCTCATCTTTTGGTAGGGAAAACAACACTAACTTTCCCTCACACTTCAGAGCACAGCGACTTCGCTACATGATTCAACCGGGATCTCCTACAGTGTTTGTCTTCTTCTTTTCTTTCTACAGTGTTTGTGGGCGGGGTTAAATTTTCCCGGGTCTGCGCAACAAATGCGCTTGATTTTCGTATCGACGTCACACCGACACGGCTAAAGATTCGTTACCCCGACGATTCATTTAAACCACTCGGAGTCAACTCTTTTATAGAGTTTTAAACACGGTGCACTTTCAGATTTAAGCCTTAGCTGGATATTTCACTTCACCTAGAGCTGTGTTACACACTGCATGGAAGGTCATTTTCAAAAACCCATAATACGGGCTCTTTAATTTTATTTTTCTCCATTTTTTTGAAGCAAAAAAATCTGCATGCACAACTACTCCTGATTGTTGGTCAAATGAGTATTTGAGGAAGTTGTATGATCTGCTGCAGGACTGAATGTTGAGAATTTGAGGTTGTACATTTAATGTTTGTGTGGTAAATCACAAACCCTCTGGGGTTTTAAGAGGATGTACTTTTAATCTCTTCTGGGATGCTTTTGACACCATATTTGGTCTTCACTTGGAAAACACAAACAGTTCATAGTTCCTTATTTGAAAAAACTATCACATTCAACCTGTTTTTGCTAGATTTTCTACCTGTACTGACTTTGAAACTTCCTCTGACTTTGAATATCCTCTGTATATTAATAAGACATTTTTGTGACTTCCTCGTTCACAACAACCTCAACCAGAGCTTCAATCTCAGTGAACACAACATCAGTCAGGATCACAGAATGGATTCATTCTATGAAAATCCTGAATTCAACCTTTCAACAGTTGCTTCGAAAGTCAACATCTCTCAGCACAAAGGTAAAGCTGCACATTCTGAACATTTAATAGATCAAACATTGGTTTTCAAACCATCTTTGCTTTAGTTGCTGAATTTTAAATATCCACTTACTGTATTTCTAGCAGTGGTTTGGTATGCTTCATGATTTTCACTGCTTAGAATTTCTTTGCATTTGTCCATATCTGTTGAGTAACAGTGAACTGAAACTTTATACAATGTTTTGTAGGGCTATAGCACAATCCACAGTGACTTTGAAATGTATTTAGACATAAAAACAAATTTACATTAACCAAATATAAAATTAGGATAGATCCAGAAAGAAATCCTGACCTAGTTTGGAAATAATTAAATCATTACATTTCTAACCCCAGGAACCTCAATACACCAAAGGCAAGTCAAAACCCCAAAGTGGACTAAAGTTCTGCTGATTGTTTTCTCTGTGTCTCTGGTGTTTGCTGTTGGAGGTCTCTGTGTTCTAGGCATGCTGTGTGAGTATAACTCAAGCCTATAGTGTACAGTAGTAGATTTATCAGTGATTTCACTGCTTGTGTTCTGTTTATATTCAGATATCAGTGCATTAATGCAACTGTCTGCCCAAGAAACTAACAGCACAAGTGAAAAAAAGAGTGAGTGAAAAAATTTAGTAATGAACAACTCTCAGATTGTTCATTAATTTATTAATTCCAGTCTTGTTGTTTTTGATCTTTATGTACTAGATCTGCTATGTTGATGATCCCAAGCGCTTTGAGAACTGAATGTTGAATACTTTTGAACACTTAGTGATTTTCAGTGGGCTAGATCATCCTGCGGCACTATTTGCGCAAATGAGGCAGCACAAATTGCGTAAATTGAGCAAATGACATGGCGCAAATTGAGTGTTTTGGGCATTTGACACACTTAATGTGTGTTGCGCAAATCCCTTGAGTTGAAAAATCGGAACTTTGGCAGACATTCATGCTGTGTTAACCAATCAGGAGCTTGCTCTAGTAGGGGCATGATTGTGAGGTAGCAGCTGCAGTTGGTGTCCTAAGGGCATATCCTCCTGCTGACATGGGACAACAGTTCAACGAACTGGGCTCGGCTCAGTCTGAATACTGCTGAAAGCATCTGTCATCCAGGTGCAGCTTCTGGAGGAGTTGATATACTCACAGAGCTGGGTGCACCTTTGAAGGATCTGATGGACCCAGACACGGCGCCAAATAAATCTAAGCTGTTTTCAGCCTTCCTAAAGCACATAAAGCACAGCTACTCTCTTAATAAAATAGATGTTAGCGATTTAGCAATGAAACTGGAGTCACCAGGCAGACAGCCACCCCTCCCATAACGCAAATCCATGCCTATTTTCAATTGATTTTGACATGCCAATGAAGCATATTTGACGCCTGAGTGAAGTGAGTAAAATCCAAATTTTCACTTGTCCAATTATGTGAGAATCGTGCGATCTATTCACACAAGCCGCATCTGGTGTGAACGCCCCATCAAACACGAGTGATTTACATGCTAAGTCAATGCATAGACAGGATGAGACATCCTGCGGCGCTATTCGTGTGAATGATGCTAATAGAGCAAATGACATGGCGCAAATTGAGCATTTTGGGTGTTTGACCCGTGATCCGTGCAAACCGATCAAGTTGAAAAATCTGAACTTTGTTGGACATTCAAACCACGTTAACCAATCAGGAGCTTGCTCCAGTAACGCCCCTTTCACACGGGGCGTCAGCGTCAATGGCTCCCATTCACTTTGAATGGGTGATGTCAAGCATTGCCGAACTGAATTGTGGATCCGTCAGCGCTGCTTCAGCGGCGTTGCTCGCTGCAGAAGTTGGGAATTTCTCAACTTTTCAAGCGCCAACGGAAGCATCAGCCAATCAGATCGCTTTATGCAAATACACCAGCTCAGACAGGGTAAAGTCTAGATCGGACACGCGGCCGGCCGGAAGTGCGATATGCACATCAATATAGCAGCATTTTTTTATGACACTGTATAACAATAATAAATATTTTACATTACTGTGACGGTTGGGTTTAGGGTTGGGGTGGGGGTAGACATTAATAAAATACAATTAATGGCAAATTTAATAAATAATATAAATAATTCTCGTTAACTTTTCGGCCGCAACCATATCCGATCTAGCAACAACCCTCAGACAGTAGCCGATTGCGGACTTGTTTCATTGGCTGACGCTGCTATGATGATCGCGTCAACCCCAACCTCAGACACGCCCTCCGTCAAGCGTTGACGCTGACTGTGCATTTACACGGGGATTCAGCATTGAAGCAGCACCGACGCATCCACAATTCAATTCGACAACGCTTGTCATCACCCAAGTGAATGGGAAGCGTTGACGCTGACGCTCCGTGTGAATGGTAATAATAATAGGTCGCCTCAAAGCAATGACATCACTGGCCCTACCGGCTGGGTCAGGAGGTGTTTCTGTGTAAAGTTTGCATGTTCTCCTCGTGTTCGTGTTGGTTTCCTCCGGGTGCTTTCCACTGAAGTCCAAATACATCCGCTATAGATGAACTGGACAAAGGAAATTGACCATAGTGTATGAGTGTGTGTGAATGGGAGAGTGTATGGGTGTTTCTCAGTACTGGGTTGTGGCTGGAGTCCACATCCGCTGCATAAAACAAATGTTAGAGTAATTGGCGGTTCATTCCACTGTGTCGACCCCTGAAAAATCAGGGACTAGGCTGAAGGAAAGTGAGTGAGATAATAATAATTATTTACTTAGTTACTGTCAGACCCAAGCACAGACTGGACAGTGTACTCATTCATAAATCACCTTTACTCATGTTTCTTGTTTAATAAATGAGTCAGTCTTTCAGCACTTTTCTCAAATTGTTCTGATTGTTTTTCTCTGTCTCTTCTTGTATCAGTGGTGATGAGAGAACTGACAATAGTTAAAGAACAGCTGTCCTTTTATGAAGGTGAGCTGATCATCTTTCATTACGCAGACTTAAACAATTTAACAAACATTTGTAATTTCTAGAGCAGACCTGAACAATTGTTTGCTTTTTATTTCAGCATTAACAGCTCAGCTTTCAAACTGTGATGTAAACCTGATCGATTATCAAGAAAAGCTGTACTTCTTCAGCTGTCATAAACTCACTTGGTCAAGCAGTCGAGCTTTCTGTGCTTCAAGTGGAGCCGATCTGCTCACCATAACCAGCCAATCAGAACAGGCGAGATATTTTGAAGCAGCTTCTGTTGGATGTTCACTGAATCTGAGAACTTTGTGTTTGACCTGTATTACTATTAATATATGTGTATATGTGTCTTTCCTCTATTAGATGTTTCTGCATTCTAAAATGAATGAATGGTACTGGATTGGACTCAATGATCTGGAGACTGAAGGACGTTGGGTTTGGGTTAACAAACAGACTCTTAAAGACACTGGAGTAGAGTAAGAACTCTGTAAAAGTTTGTTAATCAATGCAACAAATATATATATATATATATATATATATATATATATATATATATATCTATATCTATATATCATGTAGTGATATTATTTATTACATCATTAAACTGATGAAATGTTTTGGAATGGGAACAACAATTTAATAATGAAATGCAAAAGCATAGTTTCCTGCAATATACTGTATATTTTGAAAGACAGATTATTGTTTGCACCCTGATTGTCTGTTTCTGCTATTGAAGGTTTTGGTCCAAGAGAGATTCTGGCAATAATGAACCTGATAACTATAAAGCAGCTGATCCCTCTGGAGAAAACTGTGCTATTGTAAAAAATGATGTCAATGCTTTAAACAGCTGGTTTGATGTTTCTTGCAAGTCTACAATGAAGTTTATCTGTGAAAAGACATTTTAATCCCTCCATCAACTGGGGCTAATTAATGAGGTCCATTCTACACTGAAAAAAAATGTATATGGGTTGAATTTAAACAAACAAATTAAGTTGAACATTACTACATTTAATTTGTTTGTTTAAATTCAACACAAATTATTTGTTTACAACCACTTAACTTAAATTTAAAATACTTTTTCAGTGTACAGAGAAAACTAAACTTCTGAATTTGCTTTTTCATAATTTCATGTTGTATACTTCTACAGTACTAATATAAAATTATTTTTGCGTTGATTCTATACACTTTTCCAATCTTGCAGCCTTAAAGTTCTTACTAAAATACATGTATTTATATAAATTAAAATTAATTTTATTCAAATGTCAAAACAATTGGTTATAAATTTGTCTGGTTATTGTGCATTTAAAACTCATTGAATCTACTGAAATCATACATGTATCGTTTATGTATGATTGATATTCATGCATTAGTAATAAAGTTGCGCAATCCGATTGGGTTTACATTTGAAATTCAATTTAACAATATAAATCTTCAGTTTAGGTCTAAATATTTTGAGTGTTGGGCAGACGGCAATCTAAGCTGAATTTAAAAGTTGAAAGTCTGTTTTGTGTCTAAAATAACAAGAACTATAGTCTAATTATGTATATAAGGTAATAGTATATAGACTTGTGTGCTTTAGTTCAATGAATAAAGTAAATGTACATGTCATTCTGAAGACAGAAGAGTAAAAGAAATGCCTGTTCTGCTTTTCTGCAATAAATGATAAAATGTAATTTATTGCTTTTGATTTATTCCTGCATTTAAGTCTGATATTGGTTTGAAAAAGATAAAAACTGATAAAACCAAATCAAGTAAAGAGAAATGCTGCAGGAATATATCTGTTCATAGTCTTTATATACTGTTGTGTTATGTTGTGCAATAAACCACTTGTTTTGCTTTTAAAAAATAGCTTGGTGTGTAAAATAAAATGATTTTGAAAACAAAGTTGTTTTGGTTTTAAGCTTTTAATCTTTTTTTAAATCTTTAATTTTATTAAAAACATTTTTTCCTGAACATCTCAACTTCCTGAACCACACACAACACTTTAGCAACCACTTAGCAACCTCATAACCACAAGTTAGAAAACTCAGATCTATGCAAAATCTTACACTTGATTGTTTTGAAAGTCCAAAGACCTGTACACTGCAAAAAATGCTTTTCTTAATAAATTTTTTTGCCTATTTTCTAGTCCAAATATTGAACAATTCTTAAATCAAAATGTTTTTACACAAGCAAGACAAGCAAAAAATATTGTGTTGTTTTAAGAAATAATATGTTATCTGCAAAATCCAATATCGGTCAACCGCAAATTTAAGGAAATCCTTAAAATAATAATAATCATCAGCGAGTATCGGTTCAGTGAGTGAAAATCTTTTTGATTGCAGAGGGTAATAAACAAGACATTTCCACATTTTCCATCAGCTTAGTCCCTTTATTCATCAGGGGTCGCCACAGCGTAATGAACCGCCAACTTAGCTTACACAGCGGATGCCCTTCCAGCTGCAACCCAGTACTGGGAAACACCCATACACACTCATTCACACACATACACTACGGCCAATTTAGTTTAATCAATTCACCTACAGTGCATGTGTTTGGATTGTGGGGGAAACCGGAGCACCCGGAGGAAACCCAAGCCAACACGGGGAGAACATGCAAACTCCACGCAGAAATGCCCACTGACCCAGCTGAGACTCAAACCAGTGACCTTCTTGCTGTTATGCGAAAGTGTTAACCACTGAGCCACTGCGTCGCGCTGAACAAGACAAGACAAAAATAGTAACTCAAATGCAAATGACGTCAGAAGAAAAATAAATAAAAACAGCAGTGCAACTCCTGTCGAACTGAGGCTCCAAATCCCACACACTCAAAAGAATCTGAGAAGATCAGAGAAGAATAAAAAGTTACATTTTTATATATAAGTTGCTAGCTGTTAATATATAGTTCAGTACAATTACACAAACAAGAGTGCCATTTTCTTGAATGCATAATTGCAGATGAGCTACTGTTTTTATACAAGGTCAGCAAGAAATTAATATTGATTGAGTTACAGTACATTTCAGATCGTCCGATTTTCTTTTTTAATCAATGAATCCAACCAGTTCCACACAAAGCCAGAACAGAACATCTCAGATCATCACTCCTGAATGAATCTATTTTTATACGCATCACATGAGAAAATTATTCAATTATGCATTATTAGCGACAGTCACTTGCTCTGTTTTTAAATGAATAATTATTTTTAATTCATTCATTCATTTTCCTTCGGCTTAGTCCCTTTATTCATCAGGGCTCGCCACAGCGGAATGAACCACCAACTCAACTGCAACCCAGTACTGGGAAACACCCATACACACTCATTCACACACTCACACACTACGGCCAATTTAGTTCATCCAATTCACCTATAGCGCATGTGTTTGGACCAAGCGGCAACCTCCCGCTCTCCCTCGTGAAGCCAATATGGAAAACCCTGTCTAAGCAAAATGCTAGCAGGCGTTGGTAGCTCCGCCTCTTTGCCCTTATTCGGTCACCCCCGGTGGGTTCGATGATGCGCGAACAAAATGGCGATTGTTGGCCACGTCTACTTGTTGCTTCATTTGCACTCTTCAGAAACCCATGGGTGACGTCACGGATACTACATCCATATCTTTTACAGTCTATGGTTTGGACTGTGGGGAAACCGGAGCACCCGGAGGAAACCCACGCCAACACGAGGAGAACATGCAAAATCTACACAGAAATGCCAACTTACCCAGCCGAGACTCAAACCAGTGACCTTCTTGCTGTGATGTGACAGTGCTAACCACTGAGCCACTGTGTCGCCCATTTTTTAAATTAATCATTTTAATAAAGAATAAAACTGGCAGATTTAGTGATATAGTCATGAATCCAAAAACAAGCTTAGCTCTTTTACATATTTGAGATTGTACATGCTTTATATTATATATAGACCTAAAAAGCATTAGAAGGTCTCTGAGCTTTGAAGATCAAGTTTAGTCTATCTACACTGCAACGCTTTTGTCATCTTTATTCTTAGAGAACACAAAACGTTTTCTTTTTCTTTGTTTTTTTACCGTATTTCAGAGATGATCATGTACTCAAACATGGCACATACTCAAACTGACTTCCTGTCTATATTGATGAGCGGCATTTGATGAGACTTCCTTATTTACAAGCAGTGCTCAGGTGCCAGCAAACTCTTCTTCTGTCAGGCTCACGAAATGGACTCAGTCTATGAAAATTCTCAATTCATCCTTTCAACGGTTGCTTCAAGTGAAAACTGCGCTCAGGACAAAGGTAGGGCTGCAATCTTATCGGTTTGCAGAAATGAGCATTTTATTGATAAGATATTGGTTTTCTTCTTTCAGCAGATGCATTCATTGTACTCAGGGTATACATTTTATACAATCATGTCGACCGTACCATATAAATAAAAGGCTCTGTCATTTTGTAGTTCAGACTTTAGATCATGAAAAATATCATTTAAAAAAATTAAGAGTTTACATTCAGTATCTGCCAAAAGCCTAAAAACAATGCAATGTGCAAAGTGGTGTGAACGTCACCATGGGACTTCTTGTGAGCAAATGAAGTGTTTAAAATACTGTGAAACTATATACACATGTTTGTCTCAGTTGCTGTATTGTCATTTTGATAGGTTTCATAGGTTTCATGAATTCAGTTGTTAATTCCTTAGCATTTTTTCCATATCTGTCGAGTAACAGTGGTCAAATGCAATGAAATTTAGATTTTTACTGAAACGTTAAACTATGTTTTGGGGACTAAAAGACAGCCCATAGTTTTTGTGAATTGTAATTGTATTTTGTAAAAAAAAAAAAAATTAATAAACTGTACATAAACCAAAAGTAAATGTATACGTTAGATGCAGAAAGAAATGCTGTACTGTGTTTATGGTTTAGAAATAATTAGTTTACTTTAAATATCTACCCACAGGAAACCACAGCCATGAGCGAGAAAGTGAGAGGGAAGTCAAAACCGCAAAGTGGAATAAAATTCTGCTAACTGTTTTTGCTGTGTCTCCGGTGTTTGCTCTTGGAGGGCTCTGTGTTCTAGGCATGCTGTGTAAGTATAACTCAAGCCTACAGTATACAGTATAAGAGACACATAGACAGAAGACAAGCAGTGAAATCACTGATAAATCTACATTCAGATTTCAGTGCTTTAATGCAACCGTCTGCCCAGGAAAATAACAGCACAATTGAGTGAAAAGTTTTAGTCATAACAACTTGCAAATTATTATTATTATTAATAATAATAATAATAATAATAATAATAATATATATACCTTTTGTTTTTGGTTCTAATGGACTAGAGATGATCTGCTATGTTGATGATCTCAAGACCTTTGAGAACTGATTGTTTATATTGTATAAAATACGTTTTAAATAATCTCAGCTAATTGCGTCATTAAAATTATTCATATAAAATATCAAGGAGAGTTGCGAGGAGATTAATGAGTTAAACACTGCCTCCGCGTCGCAACAGAAACCATTCACATTTCTCTCATTGATAAGCACATCTCGTCCTTTATAAGAACATGTTTTTTCTTACGCATGTGAATTGCGTCTGACAGAAGCGTTAACAACAGCTTTCAAAATAAAGTTGTGCATCACAAAAACACTCCGTGTCATGAGCGATTCACTCGGACACGGTTCTGTGACCTACCAGTTGAGAACTGCTTTAAAAGAGAAAGTATTTTTCACAATATAATCAAAAAGTAATTCAACTGTAACCAATAAGACATGTGCATTCCTACCAGGACTCAACTCACATACAACAATGA
>CAIGQV010018201.1:2090604-2103640 GCA_903798115.1 Danio jaintianensis | reverse complement strand
CATTGAGTTTTAAATAATAGAAATGCTTGATGATGTCACTCCACTTTCCAAAAATATCCAAGAAAATCCCCAACTCCAGCTGAAGTTTAAAAGAAGACCATCACATGCAGAACAACTGCTTCATGTGCAGACCCACATCGCATAATGTTTTAAATGACTCCGTTAATAGCAATAAACTATAGATTATTGTAACTGCATTTGATGACCATGACTAAATATAGATGCACCCAATACACAGCAACATGTTTCATTCACAGTAAATCACAGAACTCTCTCTCTCTTTCTTTCTTTACTGTTTGTGTACAAGTCCTGGCAAGACAGATTGAGGAACTGACAGCAAACTACAGCAGAGTTAAAGAACAGCTGTCCTTTTATGAAGGTGAGCTGATCGTCTTTCATCACACAGATTTAGACGATGAGTTCATTAAACAAACACAAGCAAATTCAAGAGAGTTTGAAAGATCTAAAGAAATTATCATTTTCATTTGCTTTTTATTTCAGCATTTACAGCTGAGTCTTCAAACTGTGGTGAGAACTTTAAAGCTTTTCAAGGAAAGCTGTACTTCTTCAGCTGTCATAAACTCACTTGGTCAAGCAGTCGAGCTTTCTGTGCTTCAAGAAGAGCCGATCTTCTCACCATAACCAGCCAATCAGAACAGGCAAGAAATTTTGACGAATTTGACATAATTGAATCTGAAAACTTGATGTGTTTGACCTGTATTACGCAGTATTTACAAAAAGTAACACAAGTGGGAGTTTTGCACATATAAAAAACTAAATTCAAAACTACATAGCCCTGTGTGAAAAAGTGTTTGTTTAATACATAACTCTGGTTTATCACACCCGAGTTCATTTTCTCTAGCCACACCCAAGCCTGATTACTACCACATCTGTTCGCAATCAAGAAATCACTTAAATAGGACCTGCCTGACAAAGTGAGGTAGACCAAAATATCCTCAAAAGCTAGACATCATGCCAAGATCTAAACAAATTCAAAAACAAATGAGAAAGAATATAATTGAGATCTACCGTCTGGAAAAGTTTATAAAGTCATTTCTAAAGCTTTGGGACTGCAGCAAACCACAGTGAAAGCAAAAACACAGAACAGTGAAGAACCTTCCCAGGAGCGGCAGGCCAATCAAAATTACCCTAAGAGCACAGCAACCATTCATCCAAGAGGTCACAAAAAAAACAAAACGCAACAACATCCAAAGAACTGCAGACCTCAATTGCCTCAGTTAAGGTGAGTGTTCATGACTCCACCATAAGAAACTGGGCAAAAATTGTGTGCATGGCAGAGATCCAAGATGAAAACCACTGCTGAACAAAAAGAACAAAGACTCATCTCAGTTTTGCCAGAAAACATCTTGATGATCCCCAAGAGATTTAGAAAAATGCTCTGCGGACAGACGAGACAAAAGTTGAACTTTTTGGAAGATGTGTGTTCTATTATGTGTGGCATAAAAGTCACAATTCATTTCAGAAAAAGAATATTATACCAACAGTAAAATGTGCTGGTGGTAGTGTGATGACAATCTGTTAGTGACCTCAAGCTGAAGCAAACTTGGGTTCTGCAGCAGGACAATGATCCAAAGCACACCAGCAAGCCAACTTCTGAATTGCTGATTAAAAACTAAATGAACCACTGGTGCAACTCAGGAGGTGCCAGGAGAACGGTATTTGATGTTGGATTCTCAAAATCCAATGAAGATATATTTTGTTTTGTGCATGTACAACTTTTTAATAAACTTTTTCTGTTTTTTTTTACAAGAAGCATCAAACCATGTAATCTCCCAGACTAGCACAGGCTTGGAGTGTACTAGTCAAAGTCCTAACCTGAATCCAACTGAGATGCTGTAGCATGACCTTAAAAAAGTGGTTCATGCTCAAAAACCGTTCAATGTGGCTGAATTGCCATAATTCTGCAAAGATGAGTGGGCCAAGATTCCTCCACAGCGAGGAATTGCAAGTTATCAAAAACGTTTGATTGCGGCTGTTGCTGCTAAGATTGGCCCAACCAGTTATTAGGTTTAGTGGCAAATCCTTTTTTACACAGGTATATGTAATTTTGGATTTTGTTGATCCTTTTAAAAAAACAACAACCTTGATCTACAAACTGCATGATGTGTTTACTAGTGTTATCTCTGACTAATATTTAAATTAGTTTGATGATTATCTATCTATCTATCTATCTATCTATCTATCTATCTATCTATCTATCTATCTTTTTTTCCCCATCAGAATTTCCTGGCCTCCAAAATTACAGAGACTTGCTGGCTTGGTCTCAGTGATCTGGAGACTGAAGGACGTTGGGTTTGGGTGAACAACCAGAGTCTCGATGAAACTGGAGTACAGTAAGAACTCTTCTTGTGTGATCCGTTTGTGAATTATTTTTGCCATCTTAAATGGTAATAGATTATCCCATTACACAGGCATCCAAAAAATTTAATTATGTTGGCTTGAGAAAGCCAACATACTGTTATACTACTCGGCCCTCGAAACCAAACGCATCTCCTCCTAGGGCTTTGATGCCACAAGCCCCAAATTTGGCCCAAAAATACCTTCTGCAGTGAGGATTGTTGCTATATCTCCTCATGTCGATAAGATTTATAGTTTTTGAATTAAAAATTGTAAATATGACATTTTAATCTTCAAAATTTGTTTATTAGCATAAAGCAACATTATACAATCCCCAAATTTGGCCAAAAGATGTGTTGCACATTGCAGATTATTACTATATTTATTTGGAGTAATCATAAATAATAGTTTTCTTATAAATAATTTTTTTATATTAAAAATTGCCTCTGGAAAGTGATATCAAGTTTGAGAGTGACCACGAGATGGCAGTACAGGACCACAAATGAAGCTGTTGTTAAATCTTTCTTAAGTTTCGTTTTTGGACGAGGAGAAGCCATTTTGTTTAGAGCTGTTTTACTTTCACTCGTGTTGTCTAGATTAAACAAAATTCGGGCGATTTTAAAACATTCAGGTAGGTGATTATTATCTTATAAGATGTGAAACTGACTGTCGTGCTGTTTCTGTCTGAAGTAAACACAGGCAGTGTGATATTGCGTCTCGCGATTTTGCGTGCCTTTTGTGCACCCAGCTGATACAGAGAGGCAGCCAGCTGATACAGATACTTCTGAAAAAGCGCAAATTAAAGATATTTAAATTAAAACACTGCAGCGATTGTACACAAATCCAAGTATTACAAACCACTAAGGGCTGATCAAGGTGTTTGCTAACGTCATAGACTGTTACTATGAACAGCGCGTCATAACGTTGTGTTGATATATGTTGTTCTCTATGCAATAACCTAGTCAATGCATGTGAAAGCAATAATTTAATCTAATAAAAACTGATGCTTGTGTGGAGAACTTCACTATCGTTTACTTCATCAGACAGATCGCAGCTCAACCTTTCATAATGTCTGGAGAGATACAGAGTTTATCGCGGCTCGTGCATCAGTCAATACGGCCGCGAGATTTCTATTTCCACCTTAAACACCGGACGAATCGAAAAGTTTAATTGAATAATAACAATACATTTCGACTAAACATGGCAGATGGATTGTATTTGTATTAAGCAGATAGAAGTGAAGAGTCCGGATCCAGGTAAGACGAGTTAATTCTCGGCCATCAGTCATTCTTATGCTCGTGGTTATGCTGATGTGCATATTTTTCTTGTCGCTTAAGTCCATAATGCGTAATAAAACTGATCTGAATGCAGTGGGAAAGATAGCAGCGTCTGCAGTCTTAATGATTTATTGAAAGAGGAGTTGTTTCTGTGTAAAATATTCCGGACATGAGCTGTAAAAATAGTCCAAGTTCTCTGATGTTTCTCGAGGTTTAAATGGCTGTTACATTAATATATTGCAACGATTTTAAACGATTAAATGTTACAAAACCCACGAAAGCCTAAATTACGGGTTTATTGGTCATAATTGACGTGCAGGAAACATGAACGCGTTGCATGCGCGATGGGCGTCGGAAAAGTCTGAATGAACTGCATGTTCTCGAAAAAAAGGAAAAAATAATACATGTGGCTGTGGCCTGAGTCAAAAACTAACCCTCCGTCTAAAACTGCTAATGTAGTAGTGAACTAATGTACTATATTTAACTTATAAAAATGATTATGTCTGTTTGAAAGAATAAAGGATCTTTCACTTCATTATGGCAAGCCATATGAACAAATTTACGTGTGTCCAACTCCATTCTGTATGGCAAGCCAAATGTCCAACTCCATTCTGTATGGCAAGCCAAATTTGTATGTATGCATTGAACTAAATGATCACTAGATATCATATGCTTTTATCAAATATATATATTTACAGCGTTTATATATCCCAGTAGTGATTTGCTATTCAATTAGTCATTAGTGCTACTTATATTACTGCTACATAATCATTATGTTGGCATGAGAAAACCAACTTACTGTCATGCTATTTAAACTTAATATGACAAAGCTGTCCTGTGTTGTGATTTGTTGCTATATCTTTGAATACTGGTCACACTTACAGTTGTCAAATAAATCATTTAAGCATTATATTTTCAATGATAAATATGGCAAGCCATTTTACATTAAGTCCAGTTTTTGACTGTCATAGAGACATCTGGGTTGATTCATATCATTCATACTGGCAAGAAGCTGTGATGTATCGTCACTCTAAGCTGTCAATCAGATCCATAGCAACAAAACAGACTAACCTAGTAACCATTTATCAACAGTGATATCTCAGCATCAGAACAGCTGGGTATTGGCTTGTTTGACTCATGCTAGCAAATGGGACTTCTTGTATGCTACACATGCTAGCAGTGATTAGCTACATGTTAATGACGATTAACTACGTGCTATAACCTGCTAGAAATGCTTGCTAAGTATTAGGATTTTATCAAACATGTAAATGAGGCTTACAAATTAACAACCCAACGGACCCTAGGAACCACTCAGAACACCCTAGCAACCGCCTAGTAATGCCTTAGCAACACCTTAGCAACCACCTAGCAACCACTTTTCAACCTCTGTGCTTCCTGCCAACTGCCTTTGAGTCCCAGCGCGGTCACTCACGTTGGCTTTCTCAAGCCAACATCAAAGTTCGTCAGCGAACTTTAGGTTCTAGTTTTGGTTGCTTCACCATTTTTAAATGTACCTAATATTGATTACATGCATTAGCAATACAAAACCATCAGTTTAATTTGATGTGATTTGATTTACCCACAGTATCAATGTTCGATTTGTCATTTATTCTTTTTTAGAACAGGCATTCATGGAAATTTCTAACTCAGCTCAAGATGGTCCAGGCTTCTTGAAACTAAGCCTGACCATCTGAAATGTATGAAATGATAGCTCTTAAATAAATGTAATAGTTGACACTGAAAAGTATCCTATTTTAAACTGATCTAAAAGCTAATTTTGAACATTACATAAGGTCAAGAAACCTCCACTGGACCACTTGAGGTTGTCTGACCATAATTTAAACATTGCTGTTTTTTTTTTAATGGCTTGTTTTTGTGTTAAAGGTTCTGGTTGAACAGGAATCCACCAGAACCTGATAACTGGAGATATGAGGATCCATCTGGAGAGAACTGTGCTAGTCTGGGAGATGAGTATGGCAACATTCCTGCATGGTTTGATGCTTCTTGTAAAAAGCTGAAAAAGTTTATCTGTGACAAGAAATATTAATATATCTCCATCAGTGATATAATGACACAAAAGTGAGATGTCATGTACATGCACAGAACAAAAGACAACTTCATTGGATTTTGAGCATTTCACTGTGATTGCTCAGATATGGATCTGTATTTTTGTGTTTTGTCTTGAACTTGCTTTACTCATGTCCAACATCATAATGCCTTGCTTAAAATGAAACTTAAGTCCACACTAGTGCCTTAGTAACTACTAGCTAGTTTGCAACTACATTTACTTACTCCGTGTACTTAAAGCAGAAGTCAGCAGTGGTGAGTAGGTCAGAATGTCCCCGTATTTGTAGTCACATTAAATGGCATAACCGGCCAAAAGCCTTCCAATTGCTAAACGGGAAAACAAACTGCTTGAACTAAACAAAGAATTTATTAAAATCAAAACATTAAATTAAATTATGAAATTAATTTGATATCCTACTCATGAAAGAGAAACAGGAAGAAAAATTCTGTGATGAAGAAATTCTCATTTTAATAGATGGATACAAACATAATGAAACACTCATTTAACCTCTTCTGTCACAAACTGGAAAACTCACATCTCTCACCATCCAGAAAAAAAAGAGATTTGGCAAGACATCAAAAACTAAATAATAACAGGAAGGATTTTCTCTCTTTTTTCCTAATGAATTTATATGAGTAGTTGACTCTGTGTGTGTTCTCCTCAGTTCTGTTTGCTCTTCATCTCATGCTGGATGTACAGTATATACAGCACACTGTTACGTGGATTACTCTTGATTTGTATAATAAAGTTTTGCTTCTGGTTAGATCTGATTCATTTCATCTTCTTCCTCAGCCCAATCATTACATCATTAATTTTATGAAACTCATTTAACTATGGATGGAAGTTGTTGCGTGTGTGTCTTTGCTCTGCCTATCCAATACGTGTCCATATGTCTGAGCAGAAATACTGTTTTGTACTGTAGTTATAGTTAGCTGGCGTTGCCATTGCCCCCCCTCCAAATAAAAAACATTAATGTACATCAGTAACTCACCAGTAACTTTTTTATTTATGTCCATGTAAGCTAAGCAAACAGCTACCGCAATAATTAAACTCTCCTCTATTAACAACTGTGGTCAGAACGAAAGTTCAGAGGACTGTGTTCTCTGGAATACTCTCAATCAGTGGACTTATATATTCCGATTGGTTGCCCCCGATCCACGTCATAGCTCATTACCATAGAGCTGACTTGATTTCAACTATCCTAGACACCCACACCAGCAAAGGGTGGGGACAATGGGATGTGTGTTACGCACTTCCTGCTGGAGGAAGAGAGGACATCGCAGGTGTTTGACAGAGGAGTGGCGTACTCTGGAGTGTTTGGAGAGAAGTATCTTTGCTTTCTGTTGCATTGGGAACATCTAGTAAAACATGTTATTAGACTGACAAATAAGGAAGCAAACCAACCCAGGCTCATTCTGAAAAAGTACCTCTATATACATTTCTGGAGACCGTCAAATACGTCCCAGGAGCTACTTTATTTGCAGTTTTTGTGAATCCACCAGAGGCCGCTGGGTACGCTTTTTCAGATCTCAAATTTCTCTCGCGAGTGCCATTCGCGCCTGCTGTTCTTTCGTAAATCCACCAGAGGCCGCTGTCGACTGACTGTTTGACTGACTGAATAACCGACTGACTGACTGATCGACTGACCCACCCTTCCCCTTCCCTAAACCCAACCAATAGGATTTTCAAAGGCACCGATTGACCCAAACACCCACTTTACTAAACCCAACCGACAGTTTTAAAAAGCAATTCAGAAAAAGAAAAGCCCTCATCTGGTTTTTACCACGTTTTACCACATTCTCACACTGTTATTTACTTGTTTATTTTATTTTTTGGCTTCTGTTTTTGTCTTACCTGCTTTCTGGAGCCATTCTTCACCGGACTCGAACCCTGTCGTCGTGGTCATCTCCTCTCTGCATCTCAAGTCCACCGATGTACATGGCGAGCCACTGGACAAATTGGTAACAGCGGGAAAGCCGTCCATACGGAGGTAAGCGGTCAGCTGGTAAGTGCGAAAAGGAACAGCATCATACCGTCCCGTAGCGCTCATTTAAAAGATGAAATGCAGCCATACGTATTTCTGGCTACATAATTCACAATCTCCAGAAATTTATATAGGGCTACGTTTTCAGAATGAGCCTATGTTAAAGCAAACTTAACCAAACCCAGAAAAGATTGAGAACTGTGCATTTAAAATTGTGTGAGGAGCATGTAGTAAAATTACTGACCGACGGCCTGCACAGGTTCAGAATGGTAGTCACACAAAGCTCTTTGCAAGTCTCAGGAAATGGTGGGGGAAGGAATAGATAGTGAGAGTAGTAGTATGACATTTGGTGAGGAAGATGAGAGGACAAGTGGGTGGGAAATAGTTTTTTGTTTCTAGTGCAAATATCGGACAATTCTTTTATCGGACAATGCATTTTCTAGACAAGCAAAAAAAAATATTGTCTTGTTTTAAGAAATAGTATACGAAAATTAGGTATTTCCTTATAAGCTAAATAATCTGCCAATAGGGTATGGAAAATACTCGTTTTTCCTTTTAACATAAGATTATTTTCCTTACCACGTTGGCAGATTATTTTGCTTGTTTTAAGGAAAAACTCACTTCATTTTGACTTATTATTTCTGAAAACAAGACTATATTTTTTTGCTTGTCTAAAAAATGCTTCTTGATTTAAGAATTTTTACATATTTGATCAGGACAGGCAGAGAACAATCATGAAATCAGAAAAAGGCTAAAGACCAATAGACAAGCAAAAACGAACCAATGAAATGCTTGGAAATTACCACATGGGGTGAGACAGGCTGAGCAATGATGTATGAGTGTCCTGCAGCTGTGTGTGTGTGATCAGAGTCCGGATGGTTAAACAGTCTCAGGTGTGTATGTGCAAAGCATTATGGTCAATGTAGTCCAGATGAGTGGCAGAGGTGATGTGTGGAGTGCCCTCTATTGTAGCTAGTGTGAGCACTTAAGCTGCTAAATAGAGACTGGTAGATTGATATCTTTTTTTTTTTTTCTTCTCTCTAAAATCGTAAATTAAAATAATTATTAATAAAGGCACAGTATGTAACTTTACGGTGGCAGAGAGAGCTTCATGTGCTGCAATTTAAGAAAGCACATGCAATTACAAAAAACACCAGCAAATTAAAAAAAGATCTTCATTGGTTTGACAGCATACATGCTGCAAATCCATTCTTAAACTGCAGCATGTTAAGCTCTATTGGCCACCGTAATTTTTGCTTCTAGAGGGCACACATTCAAAATAACTGTTGTGTTTCTTGATCACACTGTCACTGCAAAAACTCCTACTACAAATATCTAAAAAAAAAAATCTTAAATCAAGAAGCTTTTTCAAGACATGTAAAAATATCGTTTTGTTTTCAGAAATAAAAAATAAACATAACGTAGGGTTTTTCCTTAAAAGAAGCTAAATTAGCAGCCAATGAAGTTTTATTTTGAAGGATTATTTTGCTTGTCAGCCTTTAGTCAACTAATAAGACAAAATTAAGTTGTTTTTTTAAACAATAAAATAATCTGCCAAAGGGTATAAGGTCAAATTTTGTGTTGAACCAGTTCCACACATAGCCAGAACAGAACATTTGCGCATCTCAGATCATCAATCTTGTGTATCATTCTTAAATTGATGTATTTTTAAACACGTCAAATAAGCCAATTGTATAATTATCCATTAATAGCGACAGTCACTTGCTCTGTTTTTAAATTAATTGGTTGTTTAAATTAATAATTTGAAGTCATATGCATCCAAATACACAACAAAAACAAGCTTAGCTCATGTACATATTTGAGTTCATATACTTAATATTAGGTCTAGAAAAGCATTAGGCGGTCTCTGAACTTTGTAGATCAACTTTGTATAGTTTATCCAGACTGGGATGCTTTTATTATCTTCATTGGAGAACATAAAACCTTTTCTCGTGTTTTTTTCTTGTGTTTCAGAGATGATCATGTATGCAAACATGGCACATACTGTAGTCAAACTGACTTTGCAACTTTTTTGTCTATGTTAATAAGAGTGGTATTTTATGAGACTCTCAATCTCACAGAACGGATTCAGTCTAGGAATATTCTGAAATCACCCTTTCAACAGTTGCTTCGAGTGAGAACTGCTCTCAGTACAAAGCTAAAACTGGCATGCTATTAGTATAGGCGTAGTATTAGTATATCCCTAACACGCAGAATCTGCCAAGCATAAAAAAGCGTAATGTGTAAAGTAGCATGAAGTTTGCCATGTGACTTCCTCAAGAGTAAATTGAGTGTTAAAGATATTGTGAAAGCATTCTGTCTATTAATAAGGAACACATTTTAGGAGACTTCCTTATTCTCAACCAGAACTCAAGTCTCAGTGAACACAACTTCAAGTGAACAAATACATTTCTCAGCACAAAGGTAAGAGACATTATTAGAATGCATTCATTTCAATTGTAATGATTAGGCTGGTTTTCTTCATTCAGCGGTTACAAATAGCTTACATTACTATTACCATCATTTTTTTACATTGACATCACAATTACATTGTACACATGCTAATTACTAATATGGAGCTACAGTATGGAATAATGGCAGCATGATCAAACAATACCTGGTAGTAAACCATTTATGTAATCACTGCTGTTTTGTTTTTAACCACTGTTTAAATCCTTTATTTAAAATAATTGCCATTGTTTTCTCATTTTAAATTAGCAGGGAAAGCACTCCAGAGTTTTGTCCCCTCTGCACAGTTTAGCTTTGACCCTAAGTAAATAGACCTGATCAAATTAACTGAGTCCTTGAGGCTTGTTTGGGTCTGTTTACACCTGGTCATCTAGCTATCCGATCGTAAAAAAAGAGCAAGTGTAAAAGCCCTCCGAAATGCATTTGAGTCGCATTCAAGTCAATCTGATCCCTCAAACTTTACCCCTCACTTTAAGAGGTGGTTTAGGATGCAATCCAGACAAAACTGGATAGGTCTAAACGCATCTCCTTGTTGAAATCACATGTGTAAAATTTAACAATAAAGCGTGCACGTGTTATAGACTATATATGACCATCGGATATAACTGTGCAAATTCAATAAGCAACGGAAACGCCAAAGTTGACAGTTTGTGATTTTTGTTTCATTTTTATTTAATATATTTAATTTCATTTTATTTTGCATAATGATAAAATTGAAATGTTACATAATAATAATAATAATATCAAATGGCAGCATTGACAACAGAGATGTAGCATGCACCTATAGACTGTGAAAAGAGATGATAAATAGGCTAATAGAAAAATATAGCGTTTCATTCGTTTATAAAGGAAGACTGTTTTGCTTTTGGGAGAGAAGGTTCTACATCAATTAATGTAAACCAGGGGTGTCCTGGATGGCTGGTGTCCTGCATATTTTAGTTCCAACCCCAATTAAACACACCTGAACAAGTTAATCAAGCTCTTTCTAGGTATACTAGAAACTTCCAGGGAGGTGTGTTGAAGGAAGTTAGAGCTAAACTATGCAGGACAACAGCCCTCCAGGACCGAGTTTGAACAGCCCTGATGTTAACCCTTTACAGTTCTGAATAATGTCTTGCATGTATCTGTATCAAAAACAGATGTTTCCTTTAGCCTATAATGACAGTAATAGTGGAGCCTTGTGTGGTTGTCAAGATTAGGCTACAGGAACGCAAGTGAAGCACAAAGCCTCCTTTAGACTGCATATAAGAAATATAGATTGAAATAAAATGCAAATGTATTTGGCCGCACTATAGCAAGAAGGTCACTGGTTCAAGTCCCGGCTGGGTCAGTTGGCATTTCTGTGTGGAGTTTGCATGTTCTCCCCGTGTTGGCGTGGGTTTCCTCCGAGTGCTCAGGTTTCCCCCACAGTCCAAACACATGTGCTATAGGTGAAATTAAACTAAACAGTTCAAATGGACTTTAACAATTGTCTGAGTCTTAACTGAAAGAACACATTAGTGGATTTTATTTTTTAATGAAAGCAGCAAAAATGTACATGCTGTTGTCTTTAGCATGATCAACAATAAAAGACTAAATTAAAACTTTAAGACTAAAATTATAATACATGGCCTTTTTTAAAATACTGTAAACGGCAGATTATAAGGCTATGTATTTAAGGCTGCTGTATGGTATTTCTAAATGGTATTTACTGTAAGTGTTGCAATAGGGGATTTTTTTTACAATGTAAACCGAAAAACTAAAAACTGTTGCCATAGAACAGTGGCACAAACTGAATCATCAATTTTGTGAACTGTCACACCCCTAGTATTAAGATATTTATAATATTTAAGTAATATCATATTTAACTTATTGTTGAGTGATTTATATAATGACTGAAAAAAAGTATCAAGATGCACGGCTACTTCTGAATTCTGCTGAAATGAGTATTTGAGGAAGTTGTATGATCTGCTGCAGATTGTGCGGTAAAGAGAGGATTTTTTTTAAGAAGATGTACATTTTATCTCCTCTGGGACGCTTTTGACACCATCTTTGGTCTTCATTTGAGGAACACAAACACATTATACAGTATTGCAAAAATGACCACATACTCAAACTGTAGTTGCTAAATGTTCTATCTGACTTTGTAACTCCCTGCCTACAGTATACCAAGATTTTCTGACTTTCTTATTCTCAACTATTTCAAACAGTGCTCAAGTCCAGAATGGATTCAATCTATGCAAATTCCACATTCATCCTTTCAACAGTTGCTTCAAATGAAAACATCTCTCAGCAGAAAGGTAAAGCTGGTTGCAATGTTAACATTTTCTATCTATTTTGTTGTAGTCATATTTATATGGGATGTCCTCAGTGACCGCAACCTTGATTTTTTGTGTCTAACTGAGACTTGGCAACAACCCAGCGACTTCACGCAACTCAATGAATCCACTCCTGGAGGGTTTGTTTATGATGATTTACCGCGAGAGTTTGAAAATCCTGTTCCTTCATTCCCTTCTTTCGAATCTGTTATCTAAACTCTCTGGATCCACACCTACATATGTTGCCATAATTTATCGTCCCCCCAAACCAAATAATGACTTTCTAAGCGACTTTGCTGCTTTAACACATATTACCACGCTCTCACCAAATATTATAGTTTTAGGAGATTTTAATATTCATGTGGATAATATTAATAACTCTCTTACAAGAGATTTTATATCCTGTCTTGAGAGTTTTGGACTTCAACAACATGTCAAAGTCCCCGCACACTCTAAAGGACACATCCTTGACCTAATCTGTTGCTCTGGTGTGTCACCCATTGACTTTTCAGCTGATGAACTCCCAATAACTGATAATTTTCTCCTCTCATTTAATTTTGCACTCCCTCTTTCCTCCACCAAA
>CAIGQV010018201.1:2039010-2090204 GCA_903798115.1 Danio jaintianensis | reverse complement strand
ATGATGTCACTCCACTTTCCAAAAATATCCAAGAAAATCCCCAACTCTAGTTGAAGTTTAAAAGAAGACCATCACATGCAGAACAACTGCTTCATGTGCAGACCCACATCGCATAATGTTTTAAATGACTCCGTTAATAGCAATAAACTATAGATTATTGTAACTGCATTTGACGACCATGACTAAATATAGATGCACCCAATACACAGCAACATGTTTCATTCACAGTAAATCACAGAACTCTCTCTCTCTTTCTTTCTTTACTGTTTGTGTACCAGTCCTGGCAAGACAGATTGAGGAACTGACAGCAAACTACAGCAGAGTTAAAGAAGATCTCCACATTAAAGACTGTGAGTTGTGTTACTTTCAGTCCCAAGTTATTCGAATGACTTTATTTTTGTTTGCTAAATATGAGTCAGTCTTTTAACTCATTTCTCTTAATTGTTTTGCCTTGTGTTTCTCTGGCTCTCCTTATATCAGCTATGGTGAAAAAGCTTACAGCAAATAACAACAGAGTTAAAGAACACCTGTCCTTTTATGAAGGTGAGCTGATCGTCTTTCAGCACACAGATTTAGACAACGAGTTCATTAAACAAACACATGCCTCAAATGTGTTTCAAGAAGAATCTAAAAAATGGATAATTTTCATATGCTTGTTATTTTAGCATTTACAGCTGAGTCTTCAAACTGTGGTGAGATCTTTTCAGGAAAGCTATACTTCTTCAGCTGTCATAAACTCACTTGGTCAAGCAGTCGAGCTTTCTGTGCTTCAAGAGGAGCCGATCTGCTCACCATAACCAGCCAATCAGAACAGGTAACAATTAACTGCTGTTGGAGGTTCACTGAGTCTGAGAACTTGATGTGTTTGACCTGTATTACACAGTATTTAGAAAGTGGGATTTTTGCACAAATAGACTGACATTTTATATAAAAATTTATTCAAAATTTATCTTACCTATTAGATGTTTCTGCATTCTAAAATAAAAGACTGGTACTGGATGGGTCTCAATGATCTGGAGACTGAAGGACGTTGGGTTTGGGTGAACAACCAGACTCTCAATGACACCGGAGTAGAGTAAGAACTCTGTAAAAGTTTGTTAATCAATGCAACAAATATATGAATTATATATATATATATATATATATATATATATATATATATAGTGATATTGTAGTGATATTATTTATCATTTTCATTAAACTTCAAATATTTGGGGAAAAGAAGAATTATTTAATTCTTTGGAATAATGAAATGCAAAAGCTTATTTGTAATCTGATTGTCTTTTTCTGCTATTAAAGGTTTTGGCACAAAAGGCAATCTCAGAAAAGTGAACCTGATAACTGGAAAGCAATAGATTCCTCTGGAGAAAACTGTGCTATTGTCACGAATTATTTTAACTATTTAAACAGCTGGTTTGATGTTTCTTGCGGTTTTAAAATGAAGTTTATCTGCGAAAAGATATTTTAGTCCCTTCATCAATTGGGGCTTATTAGTAATGTCCATTATACAGAGACAACTAAACTCCTCTTCTGAATTTGCTTATTCATAATTTCATGTCATATACTTTCGTACTTTCTACGAAAGTTTTTTTATATCTGTTATATCAATTCTAAGCTAGCTATATATCAATTCAAAATAATTTTATTCAAATGTCAAAACAATTAAATATTTCAATATATGACTATAGCTGTGGATCAAACAATATTAAGCTGGTTTAAAATGTATGAGTAAGAAAAAATTAATTATTGATAATAAATCCAGGCGACGCGGTGGCACAGTGGGTAGCGCTGTCGCCTCACAGCAAGAAGGTCGCTGATTCGAGCCTCGGTTGGGTCAGTTGGCATTTCTGTGTGGAGTTTGCATGTTCTCCCGTGTTTGCGTGGGTTTCCTCCACAAGTCCAAACACATGTGCTATAGGTGAATTGGGTAGGCTAAATTGTCTGTAGTGTATGTGTGTGAATGAGAGTGTATGGATGTTTCCCAGTGTTGGGTTGTGGCTGGAAGGGCATCTGCTGCGTAAAACATATGCTGGATAAGTTGGCGGTTCATTCCACTGTGGCGACCTCAGATTAATAAAGGGACTAAGCCAAAAAGAAAATGAATGAATAATAAATCCATATAAGTCTGGTTATTGTGCATTTAAAACTCATTCAGTTAACAGAAACTTGTACTGTCTTGTATTGTTTATGTAGGATTGATATTTACGCATTACTGGTAAAGTTGCATCAATTCGGTTTAAATTTAAAAGGCAATTCAACAACATAAATCTTCAATTTAGGCATAAATAGTTAAAGTGGTGAGCAGACAGCAATCTAAACATCTAAAATAACAGCAACTATTGTGTATGTGTGTGTATATATAGTTTAGCTCAACATAATACAACAGTACATACAGTCTAACAGATATATTCCTGCAGCATTTCTCTTCACCTGTTTTGGTTTTATTCATTTTTATCTTAGTCAAATCAAAATCAGACTTAAATGCAGAAATAAAATAATAGCAATAAATCACATTTTCTTAATTATTCCATTTTTGTTGTTAAAGCAACTTCCAAATTAGGAACCTCACACAATCAGTAACAGTTGCCGAGGACGCAGCATTAGTGACCTCAGGAGGAGAAAAGAACAATAGAAAAACAGGCATTTCTTTTTCTCTTATGTCTACAGAATTACATGTACATTTACTATATTCATTCATAAAGCACACAGGGCTATAATTTAGTATTTTGTTTTCCCTTAATAATAAAAACCTTAAATAAAAACTGCATGATGTGTTTACTTGTGTTATCTTTGACTAATATTTAAATTTGTTTGATGATCTGAAGGGCTGCACGGTGGCGCAGTGGGTAGCACGTTCGCCTCACAGCAAGAAGGTCGCTGGTTCGAGCCTCGGCTGTGTCAGTTGGCGTTTCTGTGTGGAGTTTGCATGTTCTCCCCGTGTTCGCGTGGGTTTCCTCCGGGTGCTCCGGTTTCCCCCACAAGTCCATCCGCTGCGTAAAAACATATGCTGGATAAGTTGGCGGTTCATTCCGCTGTGGCGACCCCAGATTAATAAAGGGACTAAGCCGAAAAGAAAATGAATGAATGAATGATGATCTGAAACGATGTTTGAGCATCATAAACATCACTCGGACTTTGTCTTGCACTCGGTACAGATTACAGTAAATTCATTTTCAAATACAAACCACAATCATCCTTTTGTATTATAAATTTCATTCATTCATTCATTTTCTTTTCAGCTTAGTCCCTTTATTAATCTGGGGTCGCCACAGCGAAATGAACCGCCAACTTATCCAGCAATTTACGCAGCGGATGCCCTTCCAGCTGCAACCCAGTACTGGGAAACACCCATACACACTCATTCACACACATATACACTACGGACAATTTAGTTTACCCAATTCACCTATAGCGCATGTCTTTGGCCTTGTGGGGGAAACCGGAGCACCCGGAGGAAACCAACGCCAACACGAGGAGAACATGCAAACTCCACACAGAAATGCCAACTGACCCAGCCGAGGCTCGAACCAGCGACCTTCTTGCTGTGAGGCAACAGTGCTAACTACTAAGCCATCGTGCCGCCCACATTTGTACATTTGTATACTGTACTGATATTAGGTCATATATAACTATTTATTAAATCAATAGACAGTTAGTAGACTTTTACCCAAATTCAGATGTTCACATGATCACAACTATTAAAAGTACACAATCTTTACGTGTTTTGTTGTTTGTTTGTTTTCAAATTGATGAACAAAGTAATTGAAGTCTTTTCTATAGATAGTTGACTCATATGGGAACACAATTGTCAAGAAGGGATATTTCTGGTCTTCAACGGTCAGTATGCTTACATGGACAACAATATTCTGAAATAAACATGATTAAGACTAAAGATTACTCCGATTAATTTTGAAGACGTGGTGCAGTATATCCTTTTTAATTATACTATTACTGTTGCGCAAGGCTTTTCACTGCATTTCGCTATGGGATAAACACACGACGACAGTGGTCAAAAGCTTGATGGCGATCAAAAGAACATTATTTGATTTTGAGCAATAATTTACATCCACCGTTGTTTGTTTGCACGTATAGCATGACAAATAATTAACATCAGCTTTCATCAAATTGAAAATGCAACACCCAAAACTGAATGCGAAAGACAGCCATGTTGATATGCGAAATTCTGGAGAACATGGAGCGGCATCACAAGGATCTGTGCCACGTACAAAGCGAGAATGTCAATCAAAGTGTTTCTGCAGACTGTTTTTATCAAGTGTGGTTATAAATAATATAATTAATCAACGTTTACAATTAGAGGCTGGTTATATTCACACACTGCTGCCACACAACTGTCTTTAAACTCTTTATAAATGCCATTTTTGCACAATAGGTCTCCTTTAATGCAGTGCAGGCTTGTGGGCTTGATGAAGTGTCAAAAAATCCTAACACATCAGGATGTGATGTGCAGAAATGCAAGTCTTCTTCTGAGAAGCTCATAGGCTTCCGTGTACAGGCGTCGTTTCTATTGCCGCACTGTATAAATACATCATTCAGTGAGGCTCAGCATTTGATTGCGAGAGCTTTCTGTTGCGTTTCTACAACCACTTCAGCTTAATTCTTGACTCACGATTCAGTTCAGCTGAAGATGCGTCTGTTTGTCGTCTCTGCACTGCTGGTGTTCGGTTTTCCCTTCATCATTACTGAAGTTGTAGATTCATTCAGTAAATGCAGTGAGTTTTTTCTAGACGGAAAGCCTCCGGTGATTCCTGGCATTCTGAAGGATTCGGTTTCACAGGATAATAACCGCTACAAACTGATTTGTCAACGATACAAGAATGCTTACAGATTTGCTACCCTCTACGATACAACAAATAAGATCCCCGTTTTCTCAGCATACAGATATACTGGGTTCAAGAAAGGAAGACCACATATTCGATGGATGATTGAGCCACAGGTGATAGTTTCTAATTTAATATTGTATCTGAAATTAACCTAATTTTTGTGTCTCAAAAAGTATTTGGTATGTGATCGATTCATTTTATTTTGTACACTTTTGATTACACATTTTATTTATTTTCTCTGAGCGATCAACTTAATATCCATCATTTTGTATTTGTCTGTTGTGCAGCTTGAAACTTCAGGTGTTGAGATGCATGTACGACGTGTTAATCAGGCGTATGCGCAAGACTACTGGAATTCGCATGGACTGGATCGCGGTCACTTATTTCCCAATGGCCATGCAATGGATGAATACACTGCTAAATCTACATTCACCTTGACCAATGTTGTACCACAGTATAAAAGCTTTAATGGTGGTAGCTGGAACCGTATGGAGAATTATGTTAGAGGATTAATGAAATCTAAATGCCTTGACCAAAATGCTCCCGCCTATGTGCTGACTGGAGCTGTGCCGAGTGAACATTCCTTGAATAAAAAAGTCAACGTTCCCTCGTACATGTGGAACGCATTCTGCTGCTATGACAAAAACACAAACACATGGGTATCTCGAGCTCACTGGGCTGAAAACAAAGACGAGAGTGAAGATAAAAACAAGATAATCCTTGAAAATACACTGAAGGAATTACTGCAGTTTCTGAAGGAGAAATACAATTCAGTAGTCATACTGTTCAACAAATGTTCGGATAACTGAAGACAACAAGCTAAAATTTGTGTTGGTTTTTATATACTCTTCAGTTTGGATCTACAGTAGTAATGCTATGCAGTTAATAATGACTAAAGGTATATACAAGATTGTCAAGGTGAAATGATGATGATTGAATTTCTGTTGATAATTATGGCAGCTATTTCATTGACCACTGTGTAATGCAAAACAAATAAATGCTTTCAATATATGCAAAAATTATACCGAGTTATTTATTTTTTCTGCGATATACTGTATATTGTATACTGTATATTGAAAAAGGAAAGGGAATAAATGAAAACTTCATTGTTGCACCTACATTATTCAGACAAAAAATACAGTGTAAACAGAGCTCTAAAACAGTTCTAAAATCATATATATATATATATATATGCTCAGCATATGAGTACACCCCATTTTGAAAATGAATATTTTCTCAGTGAATATGGGTAATATATATTGGTGCATTTATACAAAACAGATTAAACACATATTTATTAAAATAATATTTCAGTCACAGAACATCTTTAGAAATGGAAAAAATAATACATTTAAATTCGTGCAAAATATTGCTAAAAAAAATTACTGCAACATTTCAACAAAATGTAATATATTTTTTGTTTCTCTTGATTCTTGATATTTTAGAAAAATGTATTTAATATTTTTATAAATTTGGGCTATTCATTTTTGAACCATTATCGTAAGTTATTTTGTTAGATAAGCTCCAGATTTGGCTTCAGTACTGACTAAACTAATGTATATGTACAAATATAATATTGTAAAGCTTCCTATAGAAAATATTAATTTAAATGAGAGATTTGTGGGGGGTGTACTCATTTGTGGGGGGAGCACTGTATATATAAATAATCACCTTGGAATTATAAGGTTCTTTCTGCGTTCTAAATGATTTTGAGATATTGAGCTTTAGAGTTTTTGCATTCCATACAGCAAACAATATGTGTGTAACAGTTCTCTTTCATACAATAACATGTAATAGATGCTAAATGTACTCTAAATGTACATTATCAAAATTCTCTTAAATTTGCTAATTGGGGCAAAAAAACAAACAAACAGAAGCTTCTAATTCTAAAAAGTCGTTTTCCACTTGGAATTATAAGGTTTTATCGGGCAGATCATTAATGAAGCATTACTTTTCATGAAATACAATCAGCCTGCTTACTAATTTAATAATTTAAAAAATTGGTGTTGTAACAATATGTTGGTGTTTGAGAAAGTTACATGTTTGCTTTCTATAACATTTATAAAACGTTTTAGGATGAATATTTATTCTTGTTCAAATTAAGCATACAAGGCTGTGCTGAATATTTTGTCCAGTGCAGATGTTAATTTTATGTAATTAATATGGTAATATTTATTGTTGTAATTGAATTAAATTAATTATTTGCCCTTCAAGACTTATTATCAAATTTAAAGACGTTAAATGAAATCAGACAATGAGCAAGTGAGTTCTTTAACAAAGTTTAATAAACACTGAAAAATGTTTCACTAACTATATATACACAAATTCAAGAGTTCACACTTAGCTGATGATTGATAATAAAGCGTATTTGGCATGCTGTCATGGGAGAGAGCCCTGAGCTCAGAATATCCTCGAGCCCGGGGCTCCCTCCCGTTAGAAGGGCGAGAGGGGAGTTTGAGCTTAGGTAGGTCTCGAGAACTCCCCTGCTTGTGAACGTGCTGAGATATAGCTGGCTAAAAGTTTGTCTTAAGATGCTACTTTGGAGTAGTCAATTTACGTATGGTGTATGTCTTTGGACGGTGGGAGGAAACCCGGGGAAAACCCAAGCGAGCACGGGGAGAACATGCAAACTCCACACAGAAACGCTGACCAGCCTGGTGAGAGGCCGAACCAGCGGCGTTCTTGCTGTGAGGCAACAGTGCTAACCACTGGGCCGCCATGCCACCCTATCAGGAGACGGGGAGGAGTAGGGGTGGAGGGGGGATTCTTCAAGACGAAGATGACTGGAGTGGAAAACTCTGGTTATTTATAGTGTGTCAGTATTCGTCTGATTGGTGCAATATACGGAGCTGATGCGGTACCAGCCGTGTTCGATCATAAGCACGTGATCCTCTCGAAATTAGTTTAGAATAAACCACACTAATAACATTTCACATTTAATATATTACTTTTTTTTTTACAATGGAGCAGTCGGGTGGAATGACAAAGAAAGCTGAACCTGATTGGTCCTCGTTCGTGCATTCGAAATGCAGATTGGCTCAGAGAAAGATCCTTATAGAACCAAGCTAGAGTTTGACTTTGTAGATAAAACCTAAGTCTTAAAATGTAAACAACTTATAAAAAAAACAGCAAATAAGTTGAAGAAGAGCGAGTGCATAATTAGCTTAGAGCATTAAACATTAGCTGTAGGGTGTAACTGCTAATCAGCCAAACCACACGCTTCTACTGCACTGTAAAGTGTTTTAGCACATCCGCAAGGGCTTTACACATCTCAATATGTTTTCTTTAGGCAAACACAGCAACTAACAAGAAATCATGAAAATGCTACGTACACTCAAAAAATGTTTAGGCCTAACAAATACGATTTAAATATTCTGATTGCATATAAAATGTTTATCCATTTGGATTACATACTTTTAACATAATTTAACTATTAAACCTAATGTGATTGATATTTGTTAGAAGTTTGGAGCTGCATCAATGTTTCCCCATTGAGTATTAAGTGAACCAATCTCATAGAACTGAACTTATTGCATCTGGCTTTTTTACTAGATATATTTATACAACATTCTTATTTTTTTAACTGATTAAATCTAACAGGATTCGATTTAGAAAAGATTTAGAAATAAAAAAAAACAGATGAAAAAAATTAAATAAAATAAATTAATGAATTAATTAAATTAAATTAAATCAAATGGTTAATGAGGGGATCACGGTGGCTCAGTGGGTAGCACAATCACCTCACAGCAAGAAGGTCGCTGGTTCAAGCCTCGGTTGGGTCAGTTGGCATTTCTGTGTGGAGTTTGCATGTTCTCCCCGTGTTCACGTGGGTTTCCTCCGGGTGCTCCGGTTTCCCCCACAGTTTAAAGACATGTGGTATAGGTGAATTGGGTAAGCTAAATTGTCCGTAGTGTGTGAGTGTGAATGAGAGTGCATGGATGTTTCCCAGTGACGGGTTGCAGCTGGAAGGGCATCCGCTGCGTAAAAACATACGCTGGATAAGTTGGCGGTTCATTCCGCTGTGGCGACCCCAGATTAATAAAGGGACTAAGCCGAAAAAAAAATTAATTAATGAAACAGTTAACGATAAACTTCATGGTGATTCATTTTTGAAGAGTGTACTGTAAATGATCAAATCAACTCAAGTTCTGAGAAGAGCACAGGATACAAGATCTCTAGAGCAACATACCAATATTTTTGCAGGTCAAAGAGTGTGAAAGAACTTTATGTGAACTTTAACACTCAAATTATGTGTGATATCCGACTCAGTTCATGCTTCATTAATAATGCCATTATAAATAATGAATAGATTGTATTCATTATCTTACTATTATTTTTATTTTCTCCACTTGTTTGCTCTCCCTGTCCTTCAGCATTGAACAGACTTTAATCTCCAGAGCTATACAGCTTGCTGTGGTGAAAAGAGTACTGAAAAATCATAGTCAAGTAAAAGTACCATTACTTACCCAAAAATGTAGTACAAGTAGAGTTAAAGTATCTGTTGTAAATATTACTCAAATAGGAGTAAAAAGTAGCCCTGAGTATTACGCTGTGAGAAGCTGATGCGTTTACATCCAATTTGTACGTGCATGTGTGTGTGTGTGTGTGTGTGTGTGTGTGTGTGTGTGTGTGTGTTTGTGTGTAAACGTAACATTCTGTAGTGCATTTAGTTATTGTTTAAGACTATTTGCAATTTCAGTCATCATACAGAAGGCATCCTTCATCTTCTCATCAGTGGCATGCAGTCTAAACAGTCTTTGGGTCATTGTGTGTAAAGATTTTGGACATCTTGGACACTTTTAATGCTTCCAAGCAGTTTGCCGCATTTCTTAACTCCTAATGTTGCTAGTTAACACACTAAACACATACCATAATTTATAAATATCAACCTCTACCAAAGGGTAGATATGTCGGTTTATGGTAAAAGCACCGGCATTAATACATATACTATGAAAAATCAGAAAATATGAAGTGTAAGACCAATTTATTTAAAAACAATCAAAATATCTTTGATCTCGTCTTTATTTTTTGAAGTATGCCATAAAATCTTTCAGATTCTCATTTAACATGTTTTCTTCTTATTATTATTTTTTTACAATAAAATCAAAATCAAGTGTAGTAGTGCAACAGGATTATGTTTGTTTGATTTTTTTTGTAAACCAACAATGCTTTGTGTGTAAACCATTATTTAAAACAGTCATTCTTTAAATGACTTTAACAGTCATTATTTAAAACAGTCAAAGCATGGTCAACCATTTGGTAGAGCAGGCAGTTAAAGGGTTAAGCTCCCAGGTTGTTTAGTATGATGCCATTTAGTTTCTATGTGCAATTAGGTTGGACAGGAATCACAGGACTGATTTTTCTACTTCAGCCAATCACCATAGACAAGAAAAAATAAAGTAGTGACTGCAGGTTGAAGAAAAGTAGTGGAGTAAAAGTACCGATACAGCACTAAAAATGTACTCAAAGGAAAGTAAAAGTATGCATTTTTAAAACTACTTAGCAAATTACAATTCCTGAAAAAACTACTCCTTACAGAAATTTGAGTATTTGCAATTTGTTACTTTACAGCATGCAATATTGCTGTTTAGAATTGTTAGTTTTTGTGATACAGTATAACATTTCCCTAGAGTAACGCTAATTGAATTTAATAATTTAATTCATGTCATGATTACTACTAAAATAAATGGGTAGTTTCCTTCTTGCTGGCAGCCACTGACTTCCATAGTCATTTTATCCCTTTAAGTTCCTCATTTCTGAGCTGCTGAACATTTTGGCGAGTTTGAAATGTTTTGCCTGAACGTTTGTCTGTACAACCCGCTGGGGTATAAAAAGACATTATGATATTTATGTGATATGATAGTTTACTTTAATATCTAAATATGGTATTTACTGAACTCCAGCCATAATTTGACTCATACATATTTGCATCATTGCATAAAAAACAACTTCATGTGAACGTAAAAGTTTTGGTTTTTTTTGGCAATTATAAGATTATGTTTTTGTGAAATTTACTGTTTTTAAAAAAATAATAACTTTGATGCTTCACACTTTTACTGATTTTAATAAAGTGCTTCAGCATCATATATAAAACTGCTGTGCATTGCAAAAATAGAAAATAAGTATTTATTAAGTTTATTATTAATAATTATTTATTATTAATATTTATTAATTTAAGTTAATTTCCAAGTGCATTTCATTTAGATAATATAAAAATAATATAATGAATGTGATTTTTTAAATCAAGCATAAATGAAACACTCTGGTCTCAAATGTGATGTATGATGAAAAGACAGAATGTATGACGATCAAACCTGTGTCAGAATAAAAATACTGGTATAAAAAAAATGAACAAACGAGGGAATGTGAATTTGTGATTTGATTTCCATCATTCTGAATTTTGTCTTCTGGAAATATCATTTTAATTGGCCTATAGCATTTTTATGTAGTTTACTGTGCTACTGTACTTCCTGTGCTAATTTCATAGACAGATTTTTTGTTGTGATTTCCTTCCGTTCAGTCACTCTGAGACTCAAGAGTAAGACATCCGTCAGGCTAATAAAATGGATCTGGTTTATGTAAATTCTGATTTTGTATGTTCAGCAACTGCTTCAAGTGACAAAAGCTCACATGACAAAGGTAAGAATATTTATTAACAAAATAAAAAGATGAAACTCTTATTTAAAAAAAAAAAAAAAAAAAACTAACATCCTATAAGTAAGGGATCAGTTTACAGATGATTGTTATTGTAGAATCAATTATATTTCTATATCTATATTCTGTGAAAACATATTCTGCCGGTGGTCTGAAACAAGCAGATCTAGCCCACCGATAATCACTGTAAGTGTTTCAAAGACAAATTTTCTTGTAAATTAGGTTTGCATCTACTGTACATATAGCCTAAATCTGAAGTCAAAATATAGTTTGTATTTTAATAGACACCTATCCTATCAAAATTCACTGTTTTATATTTATATAAAAACTGTTAATAAGATGTATATGATTAAATAAATATATTAATTTGGTTTGAGGCATGCATATGTAATACTTAAACTGAAAAAGATAGTTATTGTACAGTTTTGCACACTGCAAAATCTGATAAACCGCATGTGTCTAATACTGCATCATATTTACTTTACATTGAGTCTTGTGATCTGTTTACATTATTAATTACATACAATTTATTCAAGGGGAGAACATGCAAACTCCACACAGAAATGCCAACTGACCCAGCCGGGACTCGAACCAGCGACAATTTATCATACATTTAAATTAAACAAAAAGAAAATCTTCAATAGTATGTCAAATGAGTGACAGTTCTTAAATGCATACAAATATTACAGTTCTGGAAAAATTCAGCACAACAAAACTTCTGTAATTAAAAGCAAATTGGGACAAAGAGTGTCACATTTACTTTATTAAAGGAAGCATAAATATGGCTTAACTGAGACTGAATCTTTCCTTAATTACTGTTTTAACTAATTGTTAATTTGACTAGACCTGATAATTATTACAGTCTTCATCTGACTTCTAATCACAGGTCAAAAAGCCTTCAATAAAGATCATCATCAATGGACTAAAGTTCTTCTGATCGCTCTCACCGTGAGTCTTTTCTTTGCTCTTGGAGCTGTCTGCACCCTGGCCGTGTTTCTAGCACGCACAAAAACACGTAATTCAGTTTACTCCTAAACATGTTTCATGCCTCAATGCAAGCTTTACACTTTTGCCTACATATTCTGTGAATTAATTTTGTATCTGGTGATTTTTCTAGATTCAGAATTCAATGTGTCTGTGTCTGATCAAGACCACAATGCCACAGGTCAGTAAAAAAAGCAACCACAAAGTAATTTCATCTGTTTTTTGCACAGAATAAAACTTGTGAAACTACCATCACTTACTACATATGGGGTTTTTTTTTGTATTGTTTTGGATGCAGATTACAAGGAACAGCTTGATGTGCTGCGCATTCAGCATCAGGAGACGCTTCGAAAGCTACACAGATTAAACCGTAAGGCCTAAAACAGGGTGCTAAAATAAGGAGAGAGAACACACACATACCCAATTCACATACTATCCGTCCTAAATAGTATTCCAAAATAGAATTATTATGCCCCTGTCAGGTCCACCCAGTTGGCCCAATGAAGGTGTCTACTGGTGGATGAAGGTTCACTGGGTGTTTGGCCTTTCCAGTGCACAATGTTGTTTTACTTTAAATTTAACTCATATTTATCTTCGTTTTATCTGACTCCAATCAAAAAACATTAAGAAGATTATATCAATATATAATTTAGATGAATGTTTGAACCTTTTGTCTTTACTCGTAACTATTACGTTTGTTCATTGGGGTGCTCATGTCGCTCGGTCACACTCTCGTCAGTCTTGCTTATTAAACAGAGGCGATTGACTAATACTTTTAGATGGCCGCTCCTAAGCTTGCTCATTCTAAAGTATTTTTGATTAGTCCCCTTAGATGTACACCCTTGAGCTAAAGGTAATATTACTTCTAATCAGAGGTCATGGCCATTATTATAAATATAATCAACTACTGTTCTCTATAATAATTTTGGTTTAGCCAAGCTCGTGGATTTCCATGTACACTTAATTTAGAACAACATTACTTTCAAACAAGGGTCAGGCACCCTATCTAGGTTAGTCATGTAACACCTTGTTGCCCTAGACAGAAAGAACTCCTTTTCCACCTAAGTACACTTGAATCAATATCAAGAATTAGCCGGATCCCTAAAATACAGTTAGTGTGCCCCAATGCTCCACCTCAACTGGACTTCTTGATACTTTTCCTTAAATAGTCAGACCATAGTAAAACATTCTCCAAGAAGGAATGTCTGAAATAACAATGGGAGCCCACCTGCTGTGGGAATCAGGAGGTAGTAGGGTCAACACAAATGACACCCCTTCTGCAGTAGATCAAAGATACCTAAAGTTTCAAGTGTTTACTTAGATTATGCCTATTTTTGTGAGAATGAGACCATTGTACCAGTCGCACTGAGACATTTCAAATGATATCAAACATTATGAAAAAAGTCACACAGGGATGGGTACCAAAACTTGGTACTTTGCAGGTACCGGTGCTAAATTATAAAAGACCGAAGTATCGATAAGCTCTGACGTTAACGGTTCTGCTATCGGTACTGGAGAATTATTGCTAAAAGTTACCTACAGTACTATAATTTAACTCACCAACCTTTTCTTATTTGCGATATTTGATATTCATCTGCACTGTTGGCAATCTCATGTGAAAAATGTTTGTCTTGTTCCACCCAATACAACGGTGAGCGCGTCAAGTATAAAAGCCTTCACAGTTCTCGGCTGTGCAAGTGCACTGTGGGCCCAGGCGTAAGTATAATTAGCCTGTACACAGAGCTCGTTCGCGCAGAAGCCCACACACAACAAGAGACTCGTGCACACAGACATGAACCAAACGGTCAAGAGTATGGTTGTATTTCCCGAGTGGAACACCGACAATGGTTGTTGCAACAAGTTGTTTTCTTGTAATAGTGGAAACACAAGCAATTTGGCTAAGCATCTTTCAAAAGTGTATTAACTGCATACACATGCAAAGTTTTCGACTGTTTAGCTACAAACATTACATCATCCACAACCGTATGCTAGCTAAATTGGTATAATATTAATAGTTTAATAAACACACATTCGTTTACATTGAAAACAGTATTTTTTTCTGCAGTAGCCCAAATAAATCTTAAACAATAAAAATGCTTTTACATCACCGTACTTACAAATAGATGAATAATAATAATAATAATAATAATAATAATAAACTATGCTTATTAAGAAATTATAAAAAAACCCAGCTTATTTTTACATTGCAAGAAGCTCCAAAACTGTATTATCTTTAATCCCAAACACAGTAACTAATTTATTTGAATGTGTTAATGATAAATCATAAACATTAGCCACAGCTGATTGTTTAACTGCATTTTGCAACTAAAAGAGGGTATTTTCAACTGCAGGGGTCACAATAATCCAAGAAAGGTCCCGACTTCTGCCAGAAACAAACCGTTCTCCAGAAGAACGGTTAAAAACTGAGAGTCATTTGCAGCCTACCTGCAAGCTCCAACTGTGTTCCTTCAAAACATTGTACATTCTTTTACAGGATTTTTTGAAAATTATTTGTTTTACCATTATTGGTTTCATTTTATTTTATATTTAAAATGATAGTTGTTAATTCTGTAAAAAAAAAAAAATCATTAAAAAAAAAAACACTACAAAAAGAACTGATAAGATTACCGTTAAAGTGGTATTGATAAAAGTACACTGAAAAAAATTATTCCAAGTTCCTTGGTTCCTTGGATTTACTAATTTTTTTTACGTTAAGTGGTTGTAAACAATTTATTTGGGCTGAATTTTAACAAACAAATTAAGTTGAACATTACTAAATTTAATTTGTTTGTTTAAATTCAACCCATATCAATTGTTTGCAACAGTTTTGCAGACCCGTTAAAACCTTAGCGATACCCATCCCTACTTGCACTGATACAGAACATTCATAGTTTGAGATGACCATTCTGTGAGAGTTGAGTGAAGGGGAGAGTGGGTGAGCAGAAGGAATTGTGGGAGAATGAGCTTTCCCTCATTCTCACTCCATGGGGTGTGGATGCAAACTAAGCAACATAACAGTCTGTGAATGAGAAAGTAGTCTGTATACCAAAGATGGCATACTCTTCTGTTAATAAAACTGAATTTTTGTTTCCATACATTTCATTTTCAAATGTATGTACTTTTTCTTCACACTTTTAAGATGTAATACAAGTAGGTGAATTGGGAGGCAGCATGTGTAATATTAAAATAACTGAACCTCTTCTATACAGAAAGCAGCGGATGTGCGCTCTGTCCCGTTCATTGGACTCATTCTGGAGGAAAGTGTTACTACTTCTCTACAGTCAAGATGAACTGGACACAGAGTCGAGATCACTGTGTGACCAAAGGAGGACATTTAGTGATCATAACCAGCCAAGAAGAGCAGGTCAACAATTCATATATTCTTTCCAACACTTCATTTTTTTCCCTCTCTTCAAGCTTCACTGATGGTTGAGTTTTGGTTGGGTTGGGGTCAGTGGAACTGCTCTTTAGTGGATCATCTTTCAACAGTTACACACATATTGAACTGAATCGCTTTTGCACAAACTAGAACTACACTAGCATTCTACCAATATTCTGCTGCCTGCTTAATATATGGAATATGATTTTAATCACTTTCCTGTTCATCCTTTTAAAGTGGCTTTGACTTTGAATAGAGATGACTTGACTTGCCGAACTACAGCAAAACAAAAAAAGAGAAAGCAAGAAAAAAGTATTTAAAAGTATTTGCGGGAAACAAACATGTTTTGTTCACAAATGTGATGTGAGCTAAAAAATAATTAAATAAAAAAACAGCTAAGCATGTTTTCAAATTTTAATGAAATGTTTGAAACTCGAGTCCGAGTCCAAGTCATATGATTTTGAGTATCTACCGATACCAAAACCCGATCCGATACTTCTATAATACATAAAAAAAGAATAAAGAAGAGCGAAGAAACAGATCCAGGATGTTCCTTTTTTTTTTTTTTTATTCACCTTATTTTAACATTCAACAACTCTTAACCAACAGAGCCCTTCTGTGAGGTAGCTTGAATAATAAATTAAGTAATAAATAACATAAATTCTTCACTTTTGGACTTTAGTGCAACAGAAAAATAAAAACAAAAAGCACCTCAACTTAAAATACCCGGCAGGCAATCCCAAGTTTACATATCTCACAGTTTGCTATGGCAATGTTGTCGTCATCAACTTTATAATACCTCCAGACTGCAGACTAGCGCTTTCCGCTTTAAGCTGGTTCTGTGTTCTACTTTCCCGGCACTTAACCAATAACGTCTCTGCAACAAAGTGATGTCATATCTAACTCTGTGCAACCGCATAACTATAGATGTGTTAAAAAATTATAAATATACACATATATATTCGATTCCTGATCGGGAGCTAACGTCCGATTGGAGCCCACGTCCGTGATCAGATTTGGACATCCCTAGTTTGACAGATTAATTATTTATTTAGAACAAACCCCAATCTTTTTTAAGTACACTTTTTTGCTTAGAATATTATATGCATCAAAGAAAAACAAAACATTTTTTTTTTGTCCATCAGGATTTTCTTGCCTCTAAAATTTCAGTAACTCACTGGATTGGTCTTAATGACCCCACACCAACGCGGGGAGAACATGCAAACTCCACACAGAAATGCCAACTGACCCAGCTGGAAGTCCAACTAGCGACCTTCTTGCTGTGAGGGAACAGTGCTAACCACTGAGCCACCATGCCACCCACCGCCTTAAAAGTGGTATAGAATAGAATAAATATAGTAGTGGAATAAATACACCTAGATAGTGCTGTAGAATAGAATAAATACAGGAGAATCCGAGGGAAAATGGGAGAGTTAGCAGGTATGCTGGTTTGTGGTCCTGGGTCACATATCAATCACAGTAGTTTGACATTTGAATTATGACATTCTGAGATGTTCAACTGTGTTATTAACTCAGGCTGTTTGTGTGTTAAGGTTCTGGTTCAGAGATGGGCAGAATGAACCTGATAACTGGAGAATTGAGGATCCGTCTGGAGAGAACTGCGCTAGTCTGGGAGACTCTAATGGAAACTTTCACTATTGGTTTGATGCGTAGTGTAAAAAAAAGAAAATATTTATCTGTGAAAGAAATAATTTGGCTGTATAAGTGGTCGTGATGAATGAAATTTATTCAGTTTTTGCTCTAGAAGGAGAAATATTTTAGATTTGCTTTCCTATGTCAGTTTAAATTTAATGCAAGATTTATTAGCTAACTGTGTAGCTTAATTAATATTGTAAATGTAATGCGTTCAACAACTTCTTCAAGTCTACTGAAGTGATATATTTGGGTTTTTTTGTGAGAAATAGAATGGAATGGAATTAATATCTGCATTTTACAACATGTAATTCTTGCCTGTTTTGTCACATTCTGCTTCTCTTTTCTTTTCTCCACTAGAGGTCACTAATATTCATGTGTCCTCTATGACTTTACTGATGATACAATTATTATGTGTGAAGTTCCTCATTTGTAAATCTTTAAATTATTAAAGTGATTAAGTGATTTTGAATGTGGCATGGTTGTGGTTGGTCTGCTTTGAAAAAACTGCTGATTTAATGAGATTTTTATGCACAACCTCTAAGGTTTTACAGCATATGATTGGACTGGAAAAAAAATATCCAGTGATCAGCAGTTCTGAGTGAAAATGTCACCAGAACATCATCAGACTGACTATACTCAGACAACTATGACAACTATAACAACTATAACTCAAATAGCCATTCAATACAACCAAAGTCTGCAGAAGAGCATGTCTGAAACAGAATGTCACACATCTAAACTTAAAAAAAGAAGAAATTATAGAGTAAGCAGAAAAAACAGAAGTATCACAACTCTGAGAACAGCTGACAAGTTTAAACATTAAATATCTGAACAATAAAAGACTTTCAAAAGTTCAACCTGGATGAAATTGGTGTGAAGTTTTTAATCATCCATGTTAATACTGTTTGTAATGTTTTATAAAGATTTTGAATGTAATATCACTCAGTAATATCACACTACTGTCTCAAATATCAGTGCGTCAAAATTTTATCCGGATATATAACAGCTCAACAAACAAGTAGTTCATACTGTAAGTTACATTTTAAACACAATCCTGTTTTTTATTACCAACAAAAAAGTTCCAAACAAAGCTTGAGATGCTTCAGAGCAATACTGTTGTGTTTTTTTACTGAATAAAGCATTTCCGATATATATAAAATCACAACTATTACTGAAGTGAAAATAACAAAAATAAAGTGAGTATAAGGAAAAAAATTACTTACAAAATTTAGAAAATGGCTAAATGTTCTGCAGCTAAATCTAAATGTGGAAAAATCCCAAATTTGCTCTTCTTATTTTTATATGTTTATTTTATATGTTTACAGTTAGGTCCATAAATATTTGGACATCGACACAATTCTAACATTTTTGGCTCTATACACCAATACAATGGATTTGAAATGAAACGAACAAGATGTGCTTTAACTGCAGACTGTCAGCTTTAATTTAAGGGTATTTACATCCAAATCAGGCAAACAGTGTAGGAATTACAACAGTTTGCATATGTGCCTCCCACTTGTTAAGGGTCCAAAACTAATTGGACAATTGGCTTCTCAGCTGTTCCATGGCCAGGTGTGTGTTATTCCCTTATTATGCAACCAAGAAACAAAAATGTGCACACATCTAGGCTTCTCAAAAGGTAGGTGCACAATCAAAAACAAACACAGTGGCAAAAGATCAAAAGAAAATCGGCACACTGCCACTTTAGCTCTCAAAAAAATTTTTATTGCAACAACGTTTCGACCTACATGGTCTTCATCAGGTCATGTAGGTCGAAACGTTGTTGCAATAAAAATTTTTTTGAGAGCTAAAGTGGCAGTGTGCCGATTTTCTTTTGATCTATTCCCTTATTATCCCAATTACAATGAGCAGATAAAAGGTCCAGAGCTCATTTCAAGTGTGCTATTTGCATTTGGAATTTGTTACTGTCAACTCTCAAGATGAGATCCAAAGAGCTGTCACTATCAGTCAAGCAAGCCATCATTAGGCTGAAAAAACAAAACAAACCCATCAGAGAAATAGCAAAAACATTAAGCGTGGCCAAAACAACTGTTTGGAACATTCTTAAAAGGAAAGAACGCACCAGTGAGCTCAGCAACACCAAAAGACCACGTGGACGACCAAAGAATTCTTTCCCTGGTGAAGAAAACACCCTTAACAACAGTTGGCCAGATCAAGAACACTCTCCAGGAGGTAGGTGTATGTGTGCCAGAGTCAACAATCAAGAGAAGACTACACCTGAGTGAATACAGAGGGTTCACCACAAGATGTAAACCATTGGTGAGCCTCAAAAACAGAAAGGTCAGAGTTCTAAAAAAGCCTTCACAGTTCTGGAACAACATCCTCTGGACAGATGAGATCAAGATCAACTTGTACCAGAGTGATGGGAAGAGAAAAGTACGGAGAAGGAAAGGAACTGCTTATGATCCTAAGTAGTGAAGCATGGTGGTAGTAGTGACATGGCGTGGGCATGTATGGCTGTCAATGGAACTGGTTCTCTTGTATTTATTGATGATGTGACAGCTGACAAAAGCAGCATGATGATATCTGAAGTGTTTCAGGCAATATTTTCTGCTCATATTAAGCCAAATCCTTCAGAACTCACTGGACGGCGCAGTGCAGATGGAGAATGGCCCAAAGCATACTGCAAAAGCAACCAAAGAGTTTTTGAAGGGAAAGAAGTGGAATGTTATGCAATGGCCAAGTCAATCACCTGACCTGAATCCGATTGAGCATGCATTTCACTTGCTGAAGACAAAACTGAAGTGAAAATGTCCCAAGAACAAGCAGGAACTGAAGACAGTTGCTGTAGAGGCCTGGCAGAGCATCACCAGGGATGAAACCCAGCGCCTGGTGATATCTATGCGTTCCAGACTTCAGGCTGTATTTGACTGCAAAGGAATTGCAACCAAGTATTAAAAAGTGAAAGTTTGATTCATGACTATTATTCAATTAGTTTTGGACCCTTAACAAGTGGGAGGCACATATGCAAACTGTTGTAATTCCTACCCCATTCACCTGATTTACACCTGATGTAAATACCCTCAAATTAAAGCTGACAGTCTGCAGTTAAAGCACATATAGTTTGTTTCATTTCAATCCATTGTGTTGGTGTATAGAGCCAAAAAACGTTAGAATTGTGTCAATGTCCAAATATTTATAGACCTAACTGTATATACATAGTAGTGCTTGTTATAAATGTTATATCTGTGCCCTCATAATCTTTCATTAAATACCCTAACCCCCCCCTTCTTGACACAAAATGACTTTTCTTCACTTCTGGTCATATGGAATGCTTCTCGGGAGGGGCTATCAGGACAGGTCTCGTTTCTGCCCTGCTTTCATCCATTCATCAATTTTCCTCCACTTTGTTAGCAATGCCTATCTTCCAACAATCAAATCAGTTTCCAATGGAAGAAATCATGACCTGCCCTACATTTCTTTCTCATTTCAGGACCGTTTCAATTGGATGCATGTCACAATATGGAAAAAAAGAGACAATCATTAACTTCCATTTCTTACATTAATATTAGGTCTAGAAAAGCATTCGTTGGTCTCTGAGCTTTGAAGATCTACATTGGGACGCTTTTGTCATCTTCATTATTGAAGAACACAAACACATTTCATGATTCCTTATTTCAGACATGAACATATACTTAAACATGGCACATACTCAGACTGACTGGTAACTTCCTGTCTATATTAATAAGAGTGGCATTTAATGAGACTTCCTCCTTATTCTCAACCAGCACTCGAGTCTCAGTGAACAGATCTTCTGTCAGACTCATGAAATGGAGTCAATCTATGAAAATTATGCAATCGTCCTTTCAACAGTTGCTTCAAGAGAAGAATGCTCTCCAAACAAAGGTAAGGCTGAGATGTTATCATTACGCTTTAATTTACATTTCAATGACCTAGCACGTAGTAACTGATCTTACAGAATTTATAGTAATCGAACAAATGTATTTTCCAGATACTCTTGTCTAAAATAGCTTATATTCACTCAAGGTAGGGCTGCACAATATATCGTTTCAGCATCGATATAGCAGTGTGATCATTCGCAATATAGGCACATCGCGAGCATATGCAATGTTGAGTCTGGATTATAATTAATCATTTTGCAAGTGTTTTGAGGCCTGTGACTGTGTGAGGGTTTCAAAAGTATTCAGGCATAAGAAATTGTACCGTTTGTAACTTTGACAAATTAATAACGATTGAATAGTTTATAAAATTAAGACTATGCAGTATTATTTTACATTTGATTATTCAATTACTGTATACCTAAATACAGTTCGACTCATCAGAAAAACAATCAAACGCTGTTTATTTAATTGGTATCTTTTTCTTTATTGAATTTATCTACGTTTGTAGATTTGTTTTTTATATTTTATGCATATGTACTCCCCTACAGAATCATCCCAATCAATCTAAAATGATAAATTCATTCCAAATAGTTATTCAGCACATCTAGTAAAAATTGTATTCATATCGCAATATATATTGCAGAATAAAAATATTTTGCAATGTTAGATTGTTCCAATATTGTGCAGCCCAAAGGTATAGAGTACATTTAACCCAATCATGCATAACCTGAGAATCATATGCTGTCAGAATTGCTGTATTAGTTAAAATTTGTCTTTTTGGAGTTAAAGTAAAAATAATAATGCTTGCAAAACTTATACGATTAGGGAAAAAAATACTTTGCATGCAATGTTGAATGCAATACAAGTTGCTCTATATAATAAATGAAAAAGTAAATGTGTGAAGTTCCTCATTTGAATTTCTACAAGTAAACAAGTGCTCAAGATGCTGTGAAGTGATGTTTGTCTCAATTACTATATAAGGGTTTGAAACAAATACACAGTACATGGACTCATGGAGTGTTTTATGATGCAGATTCATTTCAAATAATTAGAATAAGTTAGAATAATTTCAAATTGATACAATTAAACTTTTAATAAGCCAACATTTTCAAATTTTTTGAGTAGCAATGTTCACATCTTAACAACTTTGACAAAAAATACTTCAAGTTGGACAAAACGATGATAGACAGAAATGCAGCACTGATATTTTCATTTCTGACCTCAGATATATCCACCAGCAACGAATGTGTGCGGAAGAGAGAGGACACTTCCTCAAAGTGGACTAAAGTTCTTCTGTTTGTTCTGGGTTTCACACTTGTTATTTCTCTTGGAGGTCTCTGCACTCTGTGGGTGATTTGTGAGTAGCGGGATTCACAGTTACGAGGACTACATTATTTTAGTAGGCAATCACTGGCAAAATAAACCTTGATGTTGATCTAGTATGTTTACGTATAATTAATTTAGTGCAAAACACTTTTGTAAATTTAATTCTTAGATCATTTTAGTCTTAGGTGTGCATTAAATGGATTTTCCTCTAACTATTGTTTCATCTTTTTTCAGATAATAGTGTGCTTGCTGATTTTGATTCACTGAAAGAACAACTGTCAGCTCAAGAGCTCAACAGCACAACTCTCAGAGACGGTACAGTTCATGTTTGAGACATTTCATTCACAGTAGTTTACTGAACTGACTCACATCAGAACTTTATCTGCCTGTTTTCCTCATCTCTTTAAGATCTGATGAGAGAGCTAGAGGAGCTAAAAAACAACTACACAAGAATTAGAGAACATTTAGTGCTTTGTGTTGGTGAGTTGGCTTTTGTTTGACTTTTTTTTTTAATACAGCCCTAAAAATAGCCTTGTCTTGAATTCAATTATTTATCCTTGCCTTCTCATCAGCCATGAAGGAAGAATTTAATGATCTTACATCCAGATACAAAATACTTCGAGATTTGCTGTCCTACTATGACGGTGAGTGTCAGTTTACATACATACTGTGACACTAAGTGTAAAAATATATAGTCTTACAGGTTTACTCATTCTTCCCAGCTCAGTCTTGTAATCTCTCTGCGAACGGCTGGACAGCTTGTCGTGGAAAGCTGTATTTCTTCAGCTCTAATGAACTGAACTGGTCCAGCAGTCGAGACGCCTGTGTTTCTAGAGGAGCTGATCTGGTCACCATAACCAGCCAATTAAACCAGGCAAGTCAGATCATTTATTAATATCAGATGTAAACATAATGAAACAACAAACAACATGATTTGCAAACAGAAAAGTTTTAAGTTTTGATCACACTTTATTCTTACATTTATCATATAAAAATCAAAAATCTATATATTCTCCATCAGGATTTCCTGGTTTCTAAAATTACAGCGTCTCACTGGCTTGGACTCAATGATCTGGAGACTGAAGGACGTTGGGTTTGGGTGAACAACCAGACTCTCAATGAAACTGGAGTTCAGTAAGAACTCCGTGTTTGAATTGTATTTGTCTTCTTAAATGGTAATAGATGATACCATTTCACAGGCATCCAAAAATGTTAATTTTGGTTGCATCACCATTTTTAATTTTCCTAAAGTTTTGTTTTTTTATTACTTCAATGTCTTAACATTGCAAAAACAAATGTAATTTAATTTGATTTACCCACACAGTATCAGTGGTCAATATGTCATGGCTCCCAACAAATTGTGTGCTTTTATATACAATATATATGTACAAAATGAAATGTATAAAATGGTTGCTTCTAAATAGACTCAATGGCTGACACTGAAAACTACCCTATTATAAACTGATCTAAAACCTGATCTTGAAGACTACATTAGGTCAAGCAACCTCCTCTGGAGCATTTGAGATGATCTGACCCTGATATATACATAGCACTTTTCAAAAATATTATTATAACTGTGTTACTGCTTGTTTGTTTTAAAGGTTCTGGTTCAACGGGGATCCAACACAGCCTAATAACCGGAGAAAGTATGATCCGTCTGGAGAGAACTGTGTTAGTCTGGGAGACATCAAAGATTACTTGCATACATGGTTTGATTCATCTTGTAAAATTAATCAAAGGTTTATCTGTGAGAAGAAATATTAATATATCTCCATCAGTGATATAATGACACAAAAGTGAGATGTCATGTTCATGCACAGAACAGAATATAACTTCATTGGATTTTGTGCATTTCACTGTGATTGCTCAGATATGTATCTGTATGTATCTGTTTTGTCTTGGATTTGCTTTACTCATATCCAACATCAAATACTGCTCTCCTCGGCAGTGTTGCACCAGTGGTTTGTAATTTCTTGCTTAAAATGCATAAGTTTTAACTTATAGTTCCTTTTACGTTGCTACTAGGCTACATTTTATCTTACACACTGCTGGTTCTTTGCCATTAAATGTTTTTTTTTCTAATTCATTAGGTCAGTAGTTGACTGTGTGTTCTCCTCAGTTCTGTTTGCTCTTTGTCTGGTGTTGGATGCTCACAGCACACTGTTGTGTTAATTACTCTTGATTTGTTTAATAAAGTTGAGCTTCTGGTTAGATCTGCTTCACCTCATCTTCTTCCTCAGCCCAATCACCAAAATCATTTTGTATTTTGCATGTTCTGTTACTTTGTATCTCTGCTAGTTCTCCACCAAAGGTCACTAATGTGGTGTTCTTTATAGTTTTGCTCATAATAAATTAGTTGTGAAGTTTCTCTTTCTGAGCTGCTGAATTGTATTGATTATTGATTTTAATACTTTAGCGGCCCTACATTTTAACAAGTTAAACGTTTTAGGTTTAACGTTAAATAAAATTTTTTGCCTGAACTTTTGTCTGTACAACCTTATTAGTAATAAAAACACAATGTGATAGAATATTTTTAAATGATATAGTGAAGTGATATACTTTGTTTATTTTTTGAGGAGTTTATACGATGATTTTAAAATAAATGTTAGTATATATCTTTCATTGTATTCAAGGTATACAGTAGTCAACATTTGAAGTGAATCAATATCTTTCAAAGTTGTCCTAAAACTATTGAACAACACCCATTCCTGTCTTAGGAACTTTTCTGATCCACTTCAAATGTTTACTGTACATTTAATCCAAATATGCATCCCTTGGGAAACAAACACAGTAAACACATTGCCAAATTAACACAAAAAAAAAAAACAAAAACAAAAAAAAACACTAAGATCATTGAATATGAAAGAAGTGAGAAAGAGTTCACGAGAAGTACCTGCCAAAAGAAAGTGTAACGTGTGTGAAGTAATGTGAATTTTACCATGTGGTTCCTTTGAGCAAACCAAGTGTTGACACACTGTGAAACCAAATATGTACATAAAAACAGGTGTATGCGTTATATAGAGCACAAAAAAAAAAAACGGTTAAGTAAAAGGCTGATTCATACTCTGGTCAATTTCATCAAAAGTTTCCACTGTGATGCATCACTAAGGCTGTTAAAATCTGTAATTTGTAATCCTGACATGGTTGGCGGAGTGTGAGTGTATTTCCTCTGCTAGCAGGGTGGCCTATTTGAACTTACTATAAATAGACACTCAATAGAAAAATTAATTATTAAAGAAATCACTAAAACTAGATGATAACAACAGATTCTTAATAAGTCATGCGTCTAAAATCACATATTTCCCTATTATATAGAGTGTGAAAAAGTGTGTCAGCTGATAATTTTGACCAAATTAATACAAAAACAGTAGGCAAGAATGATACTATCCCATGACAATAAAGTAGATGTGGTAGGACAGAATTTAATTCATATTCGCAATATTCATACTTTATAAAATAGATATTTTAATTTTAGCCAGTTTTTTCATTGCATTTGCTCCTTCACTCATTTTTCTTCAAGTGTCCTCCAATAATTGTAATTGGAAGACTCAAATCATTGGTAGCAGAGGCAGAAAAATTGGAATTGCAAAATAATAGAAAAGTGAAACCTACATTTTTACACATCAAGCCCACGTCAAACAACTAGGGAGTAATCTGTTTTCTCATTTCACAAATGAAAACCAGAACATGAGGCGTTTAGTGTTTAGTACCATTTTCACAGTAATGGGCTATATGCAAATCTAGTGTTTTCAGCCAACAATAAACTTCCGGTGAAAGATTACTGTGACTATTTTCTATTTGAAATTCTGATATGTAATGTAATTAAAATACAATCAGTTAAATAGACTTATCCATTCATTTAGTTGTTCAAGCATAAAACGAGATTAAAGACAAATCATAATGCAAATGCAAGCGCCGTCAGCAGCAGGATAGCGTAAAAACTCCATTAAAAATACTGGGGTAAAATACATTTCCAAATTTTAATGACATGGCGGGGAAAAATGGAATTTAATGCAGTGCTTCATGTCTGGTCTGAGACCCACTTTATATCGTATATAAATCAGGTAGCATGGTGCAACAGTTCTGAACTGAAAATTAAGTCATTTCAAAATTAAACGATTTACTCATGCAAGTATGTCTGATAATCTAATAATCCTTATAATCTAACTTCATATAACTTCTATAATCTCTTGACTTCATCATTAACCATTAACCAGACTGAAAAGAGCAGCAAATACCTGTGAAAGAAGTACATTCTGGGACTCATTCGTGTTGCCAGATTTTGAACAAATCCATTAAGTAGGGCTGAATCAATAATTTTTTTGTGATACTGGATCTATTCTTAGATTTTTGAAAGCATCGTGAATCTCTCCGCAACTGATTCTGGCCTTAGTTTTTTTAAGCTAGTTTTTACAGCACTTACAAAGAAATGAAAGAGACCAAAAAGGGTAAAACAAAGCACTGGTAATTATCAAAAGTTGCAATCTAAAAAAAATACTGATAAGACAGTTGCAAATAAAATAGTTGAATAGATTTTTTTGGAGGAATAATTGTCATATTTCTATCATACTGAATTTTGCCTTTTAAAAAAATGAATAGGGTTACAGCATTTATGGACTGACTTGCTATTGAATAAAGTCTTACTTCCTGTGCTACAGTACATTAGACAGATGTTTTGTGTGTGTGTTATTTCCTTACTCTCAGAGATTCAGAAGACATCTGTCAGGTTAATAAAGTGAATATGGTTTATGAAAATTCTGATATCATACGTGCAGCAACTGCTTCAAGTGGCAAATACTCCCAATACAGAGGTAAGATGCTTTATTAACAAATATAAAAATATCAAAGTCTTAATACAAAAAACAAACATATTTGTAATATCTGATAAATCATGTGTTGTTATAAAATACTGAAAACTGTTTAGTCTTGCGTTATAAAATGTAAATATTCCTAAGCATAATAATAAAGCACAACAAATACATCACACTAACATGATCAAATCTCTGATAATATTAATTGTCACAATCACTAGCGATCTAATCCTTGCAGATCACTGGTATACAGGAAATTCAGCTAACTATAGCTTAGTTCAAACTCAACTTTTCTAGTATTTCACACTTAATCTGATTCAAACTTGCCGTTCTAAAACACATTTGACTTGAACTGATAATTAATTATTACAGTCATCATCTGACTTCTAATCACAGGTCAGAAGACCCCCAATAAAGATGTTCCTTGTCATCAATGGACTAAAGTTCTTCTGATCGCTCTCACAGTGGGTCTTTTCTTTGCTCTCGGAGCAGTCTGCACCCTGGCCATGTTTCTAGCACGCACAACAGATTCAGATTTCAATGTGTCTGATCAACACCACAATGCCACAGGTCAGTGAAATGAGCAACCACAAATTATTTCACTACTGCTTTTTGCACAGAATAAAACTTGTGAGACTACCATCACTTACTATATATGGTTTTTTTTGTATTGTTTTGGATGCAGATTACAAGGAACAGCTTGATGTGCTGCGCATCCAGCATCAGACGCTTCGAAAGCTGAACAGATTAAACCGTAAGTGCTAAAACAGGGTGGTAATATAAAGAGAGAAAAAATACTGTGTAATGAAGATTAACTGAACCTCTTCTACACAGAAAGCAGCGGCTGTGCACTTTGTGCCGTTCACTGGACTCATTCTGGAGGAAAGTGTTACTACTTCTCTACAGTCAAGATGAACTGGACACAGAGTCGAGATCACTGCGTGACCAAAGGAGGACATTTAGTGATCATAACCAGCAAAGCAGAGCAGGTCGTTATCAGAGTGAATGAAGGAATGAAAAAGAATACATTGTGTGAATGTCACCATAAATATGGGTGATGTCGGCTAAATAAGAAAGCTGTTTCAGTCGTACAGCATGTTATTGCATAACTAGCTAATATATAAACAAATGTTTATTTACAGTTGCATGCCCTTATCATTCTTTAAAAAAGCAGCACATAGTTGTTATTATTACACACTGACTTTTAATTAATATTTTCTTTGCTGAATATTGCTCGACAATACATTTCTATTCTCCATCAGGATTTTGTGACCTCTAATGTTAAAGAGACTCACTGGATTGGTCTTAATGATTTGGACACCGAGTGACGCTGGGTTTGGGTGGACAACCAGCCACTTAGCCAAACAGTAGAGTAAGATCTTAAAGTCTTAATTAAATACAATTGAATGGGAAAATGGCGAATACATGAATCCACTGAAACGCATGTATTGTTTTTCATTCTGCAGGTTCTAGATAAAGCGAGAGAATGGGGTCAGAGAGCCTGATAACTGGACTAAACAGCATGCAGACGGTGAAGACTGTGCTAGTCTGGGTCATCCAACCAGAGAGACAGATTTCTGGACTGACGCTTACTGTTCTGACGAGAAAAGATTTGTGTGTGAAGCTGCAGCAGCTGTTTGATTCAATCCTGCTTTCAAAATACACTTCTGTCATGAATGCAGTATTTTACACCAAGTCACTAGCTATGTTTCCATCCACCTATTTTTATGCGCATTTTGGATAAGTGCATAAAAAATGGTTGATGGAAACGCCAAGATGCGCATAACTGAGTGAGATCAACTTTTTATTCAATAAGAAAAAATGTGCATAAACTGATGGACAAACCAGCAGACTGAGCACATTGTAAAACATCTGAAATGTTGTTTTGGTCATTCTAAAATGCCATTTCAGTATTAGTGTTATTATATTTTTAATTACCTCCAATTTTTAATTGTTAAGAGCGTCTGTGCTTCGTGTCTCACGGGTTCAAACGCCATTGCATCCCGGCATTTGTCTTCTGAGGCGCAAGTAATTTATTAAATAAAGAAAAGATTGACGCAGCTTCTCCTACTGCAGCAAATTCCATTTTTACTTTTTATATTTGGCACCAGTTAATCAGGAAGTGACGATTTTGTTCACTTTGATTACTTGGATGGAAATGTTGCTTTACTCGCTCATCTTTTATGTGATATTCAAGTTTTGCGCATAAATTTAATTCGCATCTTTGAATGGAAACATCGCTACTTTCTCAATATTTACAGTAGCAAATCTTATTAAATGAACTCACTGGCTTATGTTTATGATTTTTTTTTTATTCTGTTAAATGAAGCATTGCAGAGACTGTGTACTCAGGTAAAATTTTGCTGTAAATGCATTAAAAAATATATATGGCTGTTGAGTGGGATTGTGTCTTTTATGCAGCTTAGTGCTAATCAAACACATTTTCTCATAAACACAATAATTCACATAAAACATTTCCTTACAGAACATAAGCTTCAACAACCCAATGAAAATGTTAGGGGCGAGATTTACTGAACGTGAATATGCAAGATACACGAGAGGGGTCTGGATGCAGACCTGGTGCAAATGCAATCTGAGCTGCATCCAATGGTTTTTAATGGGTTCACCTAACCCTACCCCTCACAGTGACGTCACTAGCTCCGTTGAGTGCATTGTGTCTGACATTGCATCTCTGAGTGATGCAATCTCAGCTTGCATTATTTGAACCAAGCATGCCAAACTGACAAGCTAAAAAAAGCATCATGTAGAAGACCAGAATGAAACGCTTTTTATTTATTTTTAATGAATTTAATAATACAGACTAAAGCACTGTTCCCTCTGACCCACCACCGACCTGCAACTCAGTTCTGTGTTAAAGGTTTTGTAACTTCAAACTTCACTTTATTTTGTAATAATTTAATATGAAAACAGAAACAGCAGAGTGATAAAGAGTAACAGCACATGTTTTAATGGATTCAATCTATGAAAATAATTATTGCATAACTTCAACAGCTTCAGATGGCAAACGCTCTCTGCCCAGATAGGCGTATTATTAACATTTGGATTAATTATCATTATATCTCAAAGAGGAAAGAGGTTTACATTTTTTTTTCTGATAAGTTTACAGACGGGATGCATGTGTTTCTAGAGGAGCTGATCTGGTCAAACCAGCCAATCAGAACAGGCAAGTCAGATCATTTACCGAATAACTAATATTAAATGTTCAACCTGTTCACACATCATGCAGATGGAAATACAGTAAAAGAGCAAATAACCTGCTGGAACACTGAAACCGCTTGAACCTCGAGAGGAAGAAGCTAAATAAACCTAGACCAAAACCACACTTCCTGTTCCATAGTTTTTCAACTGCTGTGTTGCACAAGCTTCTGGCTGTTTTCTATTTGTTTGTTTTTTTGAATGTATATGGTTTTTAGGCTACATGTATGTAGTGTACAGTTTTTTTTTATGAGAAATAAAAAAATGTCAAGTTTTGTCCATCAGAATTCGCTGGTCTCTCGTATTAAAGTAAGCCACTGGATTGGTCTCCTGGAATGACCTGGAAACTGAAGGACGTACAGTACAGTAAGAGTAAAGTAAGAACTGTCTGTCAAACTGTAAATACTCAAATATGTGACTCTGGACCACAAAAAAGCCAAATAGCCAAAAATACATTGTATAGGGTCAAAATGATAGATTTTTCTTTCAAATTTTTCCATTGCTAAGGACTTAATTTTTCTCAGTATTTAGATTTTTTTAACCCTCAGATTATAGATTTTCCAGTCATATCTCAGCCAGCCAAATATTGTTCTAACAAACCACACATCAATGGAAAGCATGTTTATTCATATGATGTTTACATCTCAACATTGGTGTGTGTAATATAAATGAATAAATGCGGACATTTTTATATTCGTTTTAAAATGCTTTCAAACCAAAATAAAATGAAAGCATAATTCTCTTGAAATTATATCACATTTAAGAGCAAGTGGCGCCCCTGGTGGTTCGGCAGAATTACGCATACAGGGAGGATCTGTTCTGTGTAAATGTTACCGCCACCTTTCATATAAACATTAAAAATACTGGAGAAACACAGGAAAATATTTAAACGGGATTATAGCGGCATAGAATAGTGAAATACGGGAGAATGCTGGGAAAAATGGTCACTGTAGTTTGACATTTGAATTTATGAGAGAACTGCGCTAGTCTGGGAGACTCCAATGGAAACTTTCACTAATGGTTTGATGCATCGTGTAAAAAAAATAATAAAAAAAGGAAAGGTTTATCTGTGAAAATAAATAAATTGCCTGCATAAGCGGTCTGCCCTGCTTTCGTCCATTCATCAATTTTCCTGCACTTTGTTAGCAATATCTTCCAACGATCAAATCAGTTCTCAATGAAACTGGACATTTCTTTCTAATTTCAGGACCGTTTCAATTGGACGCGTGTCAGGATATGGGGAAAAAATGTCAATCTTAACTTCCATTTCTTACTTTAAAGGGCCATGAAACCCCCGCTGTCTCAGCAGGGTGTTTTCACACCTCTAGTTTAAAAAAAGTCAGGAAAGTGGGTGAGTCCAGCTTTGTTTAGGTGGGAGATTTGAGTGGCGTACATGCACGCTCTGATTTTCACAGAGGCTACACAAATACAGACACAGGGGAGATAGACAGTGACTACGTTTACATGGACATCAGTAATCGAATTATTTGCCTTAATCTGAATAAAACAATAATATGATTAATCTGTTTATATGAGTAGCTTTTTGAATGTTCCTTTTATGATCCCGTTTTACATGTTATAGCACATAATTTGATTAACATCACCATGCTATTCACATTTCCTCCGGAGTCTCATGTAATTTCGGGTGTTTTATTCTTAATTTGTCGACTTCACTGCAGTTCGGCAGTTTCTCTTTCATTCAGGAACATTTCATGCATGCCCCCATCACAAACGAGATATTGGATGCGAGGAACTGCTGGAAGAGTGTAGTTTTAATGTAATTTTTGATACCGCACGCCGTATGGGAGAAAAAAAACCCTCCTTATTTCTCGGTAGATGCAGAGACTTGGCAGGTGCATAGAATAGCGTCAAACAGCCGTGTGTGTATAGACTATCTTGTCACAAAATGCGGTGAAAATCCTACACGATGGTAATAGTTTGATTAAGGTGTTTACATGTTTACATTTGGAGAGCAGCATTTACAGTGGATCTTTCAGTCCATAATACTGTAGTAAGATTAACGTACTGTAAACTTAGTAACTAAATCATTTTGACTAAGGTATGTCTTTAAAAACTGAAAGAGTACTGCTGACGATACTAACTTTGCCATCTGAATAAACATAAACAAAGAACATTGATCACACACTTACCAAATCTGTAGAGACAGGACAATCAACACCAACTGAAACCGCGTCTTTTTTAAAAGGAGACGAGCGGCAAATCCATATTTCACCATTTCCAGATGCTAAAAGCTCTTGGGTAAAAAATGTTCCTTACAAACGTATTTGTGTCGCGTGTTAGCAGACAACTGTAATACACACATGTGGGTCCACATGCGAGCGGTGCACTTATCATGGGGAAATGGAAACCAAACCTTCGTTGCAGCACATTTATACGTGCAACACTGATGACCCATGTGTCTGAACAATTCTTCTTCTTCCACTTGTTTGAAATACGGTTGGCAACACAACGCGTCTCTCTGCCGTCTAAACACTATAACAGGTAAAAACAGGTCTTTGAAGCTATATCATGCATATTAATGAAGTTGTTAATTAATGATGAAACCTGCCGGTACAGACATCCAGCATCCATGCTGGAATGTACACAATGATCTCATGGCCGTGACGTAGCTTCAACATTTCTTTTCAAAACGGAAGAACGAATTTGCTCAAAATAACGCAAAAACAACCAATTTTCACTTCTTTGTGAAATAAATGTGTCCTAATGGTGTTTTTAGCAACATGGGACACATATATGACTGTCAACATCTCAAAAAATGTGTTTTGGTGTTTCGTGACCCTTTAATATTAGCTCTAGAAAAGCATTAGATGTTCTCTGAGCTTTGAAGATCTACACTGGGATGCTTTTGTCATCTTCATTATCGGAGAACATTTCATGATTCCTTATTTCAGAGATGATCGTGTACTCAGATATCGCACACTCAGACTGACTAGTAGCTTCCTGCCTATATTAATAGAAAATAGAATACATGAGACTTCCTTATTGACAACCATCTCAACCAGCACTCAAGTCTCAAGTGAACAGATCTTCTGTCAGACTCATAAAATGGAGTCAGTTTATGAAAATTCTGCAATCGCCCTTTCAACAGTTGCTTCAAGTGAAGGAAGCTCTCAACACAAAGGTAATGCTGAGACATTATGATTTATATTTCAGTGATTTATCATGTAATAACTGAAATTACAGAAGGTATAATTGAATAAATACATTTTGCAGACACTTCTCTCTAAAACAGCTAGGTATACAGTGCATTCATCCAATCATGCAAACCCTGGGAATCAAACACTGTCAGCATTGCCGTATAAATAAAAACCTTTGTTGTTCAAAAAGTAGAGATCAAAACTCTTGCAAAGCCAATCTCATAGGTTCAGAAAGGAAAAAAAGGCTGAACGCAATACAAGTAAACTTTCAATAGGCCAACATTTTCTCATCTTTTGAGTAGCAATCTTCACAAATTTGGTGAATTTGGAAAATTGTCAAAAACTGAAATGCTGCACTGATATTTTCATTTCTCTGATTACATTTCTGACCTCAGATAAATCCACCAGCAATAAATATGTGCGGGAGAGAGACGACACTTCAAGGTGGACCTCAAAGAGCACCAAAGTTCTTCTGTTTGTTCTGGGTTTCACATTTGTAATTTCTCTTGGAGGTCTCTGTGCTCTGTGGATGATTTGTGAGTAAACTAGATCAGGATACACTGATTACTAGCACTACATCATTTTAGTACATTTGTACAATGATGCTTTTTAATAGGTAATTAATTGCAAAATAAACCTTAATTTTGATCTAGTAAGTTTATGTATAATTCATTTATTTTCAATTTACAAACTGCATTTAATTCATAGATAATTTCAGTCTTGTGCCTCTTTCATACCGCATGCGCAGGCAGAGCAGAAGCAGTGTGCAGACATTTGTGCAGCGTGCACCTGATCGGCGGATGTTGCACAGATCGATCTATCTCTGTCTATTCTATCTAATTACCTATTTAACAATCTATATACATAAAAACACTTTTTACTTTTAATTTTAATAATCAAATTAACCAAGGGCTGCGGCAACTTCCTCCCATGCTGTTTCCTTAACCTGCAAGTCTTTATTTTACAAATTATGTAGATCATAAAGAACTGCATGCTCTCACGCTCTATGAGAAGACTGTCATTTATGTCTTTTCAGGTGCACTCAGAAGACAATCGCCTGTGATATCATGACATTTTGTGAATGATTGTCAGCATGATGTATATAATAGCCTAATATTTATACAAATATAGTTATAATAATATTCATACATAAACTAGTGCACAAACTAAATTTGGTTTTGTAGTTCGGGCCCAAACAAATATTTGTTGTATTTTTTACCTGTTTAAGTTCATTTGATTGACTACATAAAAAAATCTGTGGACATTATCGATGCATTTATTGGGTAAAATTGCTACTTTTTAATACCATTCAATGTGTTTTGGGTGGTCATTATCAATGCACTGTCACTTTAACTGAGAAAAAAAAAAAAGACCCAGTGCCGAAATGATCTGCGGCTTTAGATCTGCTTCTGTGTGTGATATGAAACCTCTAATCTGTTAACATGGATGCTGGTATGAAAGAGGCTTTGGGTGTGCATGATATGGATTTTCATCAGTAACACTACTGTTTTGTTTTTATCCAGATACTAATACACTTGCAGACTTTAATTCACTGAAAGAGCAACAGTCAGCTCAAGAGCTCAACAGCACAACTCTCAGAGACGGTACAGTTCATGTTTGAGACATTTCATTCACAGTAGTTTACTGAACTGACTCACATCAGAACTTTATCTGCCTGTTTTCCTCATCTCTTTAAGATCTGATGAGAGAGCTAGAGGAGCTAAAAAACAATTACACACGAGCTACAGAAAACTTTGTTTTTTGTTGACATTTTTTTGCTCTTTTTTTTATTATTTTTTACAAATCCGCATTAAAAATAGCCATGTTGTGAATTCAATTGACTTATTATTCATCCTAAACTCTGCCTTTTCATCAGTCTTGAAGGAAGCGTTTAATGATCTTTCATCCAGAAACCAAACACTTCGAGATTGGCTGTCCTTTTACAATGGTGGGTGTCAGTTTACATACTGAATGTGAGAATCAACAGTTTTTAAATATTTTCTCATTCTTCACAGCTCAGTCTTGTAATGTCTCTGTGAACGGCTGGACAGCTTGTCATGGAAAGCTGTATTTCTTCAGCTCTGATAGACTGAACTGGTCCAGCAGTCGAGATGCCTGTGTTTCTAGAGGAGCTGATCTGGTCACCATAACCAGCCAATCAGAACAGGCAAGCCAGTTAAATGTATTAATTTGTTGATATCAGATGCAAACATGATGAAACAACAAAAAACATGATTTGACGTAGTCTTACAAAAAACATACATTTTTAATTTTAACCTTACATGTACCTTACATTCTTCAATGAACCGAAAAGAGCGCATGTAACACCCCTCTTTGTCAGGTTACATTGGCTCCCTATAGCCGCCCGCATCGAATTCAAAGCTCTGCTCATATCCTACAAGACCACCACAGGTTTAGCACCCGCCTACCTTCACTCACTAATACAGACATATTTACCCTCCAGACCACTGCGCTCTGCTAGCGAGCGTAGTCTCATGGTGCCGTCCCAAAAAGGTAAGAAATCACTCTCTCGCACTTTCTCTGAATCGGTCCCACGATGGTGGAACGATCTGCCTCTTACAACACGTTTGGCAGACTCTGTGTCCATCTTTAAAAATCGTCTTAAAACTCATCTCTTTCGTCTACACCTGACCCACTAAAAAAACAAAAAAAAACCTTGACTGCACTTAGCTCGTATATTGTGTTTTACCTACTCAAGACTAGTCCGATTTCACTTATGTATGCTTTGTTTTCTCTTGTACTGATTGCTTCTTTTGTGAACCTCAATTGTAAGTCGCTTTGGATAAAAGCATCAGCTAAATGACTAAATGTAAATGTAAATGTATGTATCATAAAACAAATGCAACGCTACATATTGTCCATCAGAATTTCCTGCTCTCCAAAAATACAGCGTCTCACTGGCTTGGACTCAATGATCTGGAGACTGAAGGACGTTGGGTTTGGGTGAACAACCAGAGTCTCGATGAAACTGGAGTACAGTAAGATATATATATATATATATATATGTGTGTGTGTGTGTGTGTGTGTGTGTGTGTGTGTGTGCGTGCGTGTGTATAAAATGGTTGATCCTAAATAGATTTAATGGCTGACACTGAAAACGATCCTATTATAAACTGATCAAAAGCACTTGAGATGACCCTGATCTATATATAGCGCTTTTCAAAAATATTATTACAACTGTGTTACTGCTTGTTTTTTAAAGGTTCTGGAGTTCAACACAGCCTAATAACCGGAGAACGTATGATCAGTCTGGAGAGAACTGTGCTAGTCTGGGGAACAGTCGAAACTTTAATACATGGTTTGATTCTTCTTGTAAAAATGATAAAAAATTTATCTGCGAGAAGAAATATTAATATATCTCCATCAGTGATATAATTACACATTCAAGAGTTCACATTTAGCTGATGATTGATTATAAAGCTTGTTTGGCATGCTGTCCCGGGAGAGAGCCCTGAGCTCATAAGATCCTCGAACCCGGGGCTCCCTCCCGTTTGCAAGGCGAGAGGGGAGGTTGATCTCGAGAACTCCCCTGGTGTAGTAGCTAATGAACAGATAGTGATTGCTCTTAAGAGATAACTACTTACTAGGAGCATGTCTATGGTGCTGATTTGTATTAGTCAATTAACTTAAGTTGCGTGTTTTTGGACGGTGGGAGAAAACCGGGGGACCCGGGGGAAACCCACGTGAGCACGGGGAGAACGTGTAAACTCCGCACAGAAATGTCAGCTGGCTTGGTAAGGACCAGAACCAGTGACGTTCTTGCTGTGAGGCAACATTGCTAACCACTGGGCCACCGTGCCACCCATCTAGGAAAGAAGGAGGGGTGTAAGGGGGGATTCTTCAAAACGAAGATGGCTGTGATATGGAACTTAGGGTATTTATAGTGACTTAGGAATCGTCTGATTGTTGAATCATGAATTAGCTAATGCATGACCAGTTCAATCATAAGCATGTGATCCTCTCGAAATTAGTTTATAAATAAACTTCACAAGGTGAGATGGGCAGAATGGTTGCACCAGTGGTTTATAATGTCTTGCTCAAACTGGAACGTAAAGTTCACACTAGAGCCTTAGTAACTACTTTGTAACTAAACTTGGACTAACTTCAGTTTCACCATGTTCTTAATGCAGAATGTATTTACTAGGTCATAAGCTCTCCGTAAGGTAATAGGTAATACTCAATCAGAAGCCTTCAAATTGTTAAACAGGAAAATAAATTAGCTTGAAATGCACATGATCTGAACATGAAGCTATGAAAATCAAAACATAAAAGGTGAAATTATTTTAATATCCTACTCATGGAATAGAAACAGGAAGAAAACTTCACAACTCTCACAAACATTAAAAAATGTGATATTTGGCAGGACATCAAAAACTAAGTGAAGTTTTATAAACTAATTCGAGAGGATCACGTGCTAGACCACGCCTGAGCTCACATCAACAATCAACGATAAACCAATCAGATGAATTCAAGCCTACATAAATAGCAGGCTTTTCTTACCTCCCTTATCTTCATTTTTGAAGAATCCCCCCATCCACCCCATCTCCCCCTTTTCCTCCTATACCAACGGGGGCTCTCAAGACCTACCTGACCTCAGAGCCCTGGCTCAAGGATCTCCGAGCTCAGGGTTCTCTCGCGGGATAGCATGCCAAACCTGCAATTAGTTTCAAGCATTAGCTAAGTGTGAACTCTTATAATAAAGCACAAATGTGTGAACAGAGGAAGATGGAGGAACTGAGAAACTGTGGTTCATTATGATCATCATGAGCTCATCACTGCAATCTAATCTTAGTTGGAACAGAGTAATGTTCAAACTAAGTTCAGTTCTACGACACAAAACTATTTAGTAGTGCTTAAGTTGTAACTTACGGTCTCTTCACATGGCAACTATAGGCTTCATTAACTTGCGCACTGCTGCGCAACTGACCCCTGTGAAGTCTGAAGTTACACATCTTAGTTTAGAGAATCTAGAGCAGACTTGATTTAATAAAACAAAACTTCTTTGTTAATGCCTACACATCACTGATTGTGTTTTATTAACCCTTTATAGGGCACTCATTGAAATACTCAATGGAGCATTACTGGGGGTTATTACAAAACGTTTGAACTTTTATGACCTAAAAAATTATATTGTAATTAATGTCAATGAAGTTATCATATATGGTTCTTCGCTTGATAAAACTGTTTTGTTCTAATATTCAATGTTAATTCTAATATTCTATTTCTTTCTAATTGATTAGATGACTCTGTGTGTTCTGTTTGCTCTTTGTCTGGTGTTGGATGCTCACAGCACACTGTTGTGTGAATTGCTCTTAATTTGTTTAATAAAGTTCTGCTCCTGGTTAGATCTGCTTCACCTCGTCTTCTTCCTCAGCCCAATCATTTTGTATTATTACATACATTAAATGTTTATATGGGTGGCGCAGTGGGTAGCGCTGTCGCCTCACAGCAAGAAGGTCGTGGGTTCGAGCCTAGGCTGGGTCAGTTGGCATTTCTGTGTGGAGTTTGCATGTTCTCCCCGTGTTCGCGTGGGTTTCCTCCGGGTGCTCCGGTTTCCCCCACAAGTCCAAACACATGCACTATAGGGTAATTGGGTAGGCTAAATTGTCCGTAGTGTATGTGTGTGAATGAGAGTGTATGGGTGTTTCCCAGTGATGGGTTGCAGCTGGAAGGGCATCTGCTGCGTAAAAACATATGCTGGATAAGTTGGCGATTCATTCCGCTGTGATGACCCCTGATTAATAAAGGGACTAAGCCGAAAAAAAAATTAATGAATGAATAAGTGTTTATGTTCTGTCACTTTGTATCTCTGCTAGTTCTCCACTAGAGGTCACTAATGTAGTGCTTTGAAAATGCTAAATTGGTTATGAAGTTTCTCATTTCTGAGCTGCTGAATTAAACGTTTCGCCTGAATATTTGTCTGTGTCACATGGTTGGGAGTAAAAAGACATTATGATATTTAAGTGGTATATTTTACTTTTATTTCGCAATCATTATATAAATCTCACAAAAAATGTAATGAATGTCAACACCTAGGTCATGGGAAGAGATTAAAATGAGAAAGAGAAAGAGCTCTCGGGAGCCACCTGCCAAAATTATAAAAAAGTAATGCGTGTGAAGTGATGTGAAGTTTACCATGACTTCCTGTGAGCAAACCAAGTGTTGACAAAGCATATATTCATATAAAAATGTATGTGCATTGCATTATGTAAAGTCAAAATTAGGTTCAGCACAAAAATTATTGATTAATGTTTTATGCTCAAGTGGTATGTGTAAATATTGGTAAAGTGTGGCACTTTGTAAAGCATGCTGTGCCATTCGGTGGATAAAAACGAATCTCTTAATCGATTCAAGAGAAAAATCACGATACATTCATAAAATTCCTGTATATATTGTACTCTCAGAAACACTAAAATAGCATTTCACCCTTTTTTACAGCACATACAAACCATGAAATGCAAGAAGAAAAACAGACATACAAAAGAATTTGGTAAAAGCAATGATGACGATCAAAATTGCAATCTAAAAATAATAATAATAATAAAAACTGTTAAAACAATTGTAAATAAAATGAATGTTTTTTAGGGATAACTGCCATTGTATTTCTGCCATACTGAATTTTGAATGATAATATTAATAAGCCTTTTCACAGCATTTTTAGACTTCTGTGCTATTGAATGACGTCTATACTTCCTGTGCTACATTAATTTGACAGACATTTTCTGTGGTTTCCTTGCTCTGTCACTCAGAGACTCAGAAGTAAGACTGTTAATCTGTCTGTTATTGAAATGGATCTGGTTTATGAAAATTCTGATATCATACGTGCATCAACTGCTTTAAGTGGCAAATGCTCCCAATACAAAGGTAAGATGATTTAATGACAAATATGAAACTTTTTTTTTTTTTTTTTTATCTGATCATATCCGATAAACCATGTGGTAATTAATTTGTTATATGGTATAATTTACTTTAAACTATATGCATTCCTGCTCCAATTAGGAATGATTCAATATCATCCCTTAAAATGTATATTTTTATTGTTGTTTTTTTAGGTAATTGATTTTTATTATGTTTATATATGATTTAATGTGTTATTTATGTCCCTTTTTCCTTTGGTTTTTACCATTGTAGTGTCTTGAGTCTAAGAAAGGCGCATAATAAATAAAATGTTTTAATATAATTTTATTTTGGCGGCACAGTGGGTCGCGCTGTCGCCACACAGCAAGAACGTCGCTGGTTCGAGCCTCGCCTGGGTCAGTTGATATTTCTGTGTGGAGTTTGCATGTTCTCCCCGTGTTCGCGTGGGTTTCCTCTGGGTGCTCGGGATTAATAAAGGGACTAAGCCGAAAAGAAAATGAATGAATGAATGAATAATTTTATTTTACTTTACGTCTTGCATTCTGAAATATGAATACTCATAAGCCTTAAAATGAAGCACAAATACTTAACTACATACGTTTAAAATAAATAAAATTATCAAACGTCCAATATTAATGATTATTAGTTTTAAATTCAAGCATTACATTTCTGACATACTCAAAATTAAAAGGTTTTCTCAGGAGTGTCACATAAAGTATACTTCCTCTAGGAAAATCCAGACTCAGGCTTTCTAGTATTTTCCCTTCACCCTGGTTCAAACTGTTTGCAGTTCATAAGCTAATAATTATTATAATCTTCACCTGACTTCTAATCACAGGTCAAAAAACCTTCAATAAAGATGTTCCTCGTCATCGACGGACTAAAGTTCTTCTGATCGCTCTCACCGTGGGTCTTTTCTTTGCTCTCGGAGCTGTCTGCACCCTGGCCGTGTTTCTAGCACATGCAAAACGTAATTCAGTTGACTTCTAAACTCATGTTTCATGCCTCATGCAAGCTTTGCACTTTTGCCTACATATTCTGTTGACTCTTTTCTGTATCTGGTGATTTTTCTAGATTCAGAATTCAATGTGTCTGTGTCTGATCAAGACCACAATGCCACAGGTCAGTGAAATGAGCAACCACAAAGTGATTTTATTTCTGCTTTTCTGCACAGAATAAAACTTGTGAAACTACCATCACTTATACATGTGTGGTTTTTTGTATTGTTTTGGATGCAGATTACAAGGAACAGCTTGATGTGCTGCGCATCCAGCATCAGGAGACGCTTCGAAAGCTGAACAGATTAAACCGTAAGTGCTAAAACAGGGTGCTAAAATAAGGAGAGAAAAAAACACTGTTGCTGCATCCCAATTCACATACTATCATCCTAAATAGTATTCTAAAATAGAATTAGTATGTCCCAAATGATAGTATGTTGAAAACAGAAAGCCTAAGATTCTCAGGTGGTCTTCTTTTTCCCAGTAGAAATACTGGCTCGCTAACATTGTTCACAATACATTGGGTGTTGGATGTGAATTCGATTAAAGGGCACCTATTTTACCCCTTTTTCAAGATTTAAGATAAGTCTTTTGTGTCTCCAGAAGGTGTCTGTAAAGTTCCAGCTCAAAACACCCATCAGATTATTTATTATACCTTTCAGAATATTGAAATTTTCTGCTCTGAACACCATGTAGCTGTTTTTGTAGCCTGTGCCTTAAATGCTAGTTCTCCCCGCCCACCGTTCCCACGTGGATGTCAGAGTGTGCCTCAATCTCCGGCTGCCAGATAAACAGCACAGTGACAGACATGAAGGAAGCAGATCTCATGTAACGTTTGTAAGAAATACTACAGTAAGAACTTTCCTAATGATTATTTGAGTCACACACAATGTCGTTACAAAGTTCACGCGCACACACACAGCGGACACACACACACACACACAGCACGCGCGTTTAACTTTGCACTGTTTTTGCACGCAAATGTGACAGGATACACATTAATATCCACTTCTGTATGGATATCCGTTATGTTAATGTACAAAATAAACCTGATTTAACGTCCACAAACTGGGATTGAAGCGTCTTCTGTTATATTTGTACTGACATGCGGCTGTGGTGATGAATTACAGTGATTTTACCATCTTTAACTTACTTTATCACAAACATGCAATGTTTTAAAATAGTTTTAACTTGTAACTCATTCTTGATCACATTTGATGATGATTGACGATAACAGAGAGCTCAACAGATCTTTTAACCCTAGTTGCTTTGCGCACGTCCTGTCTTGTTGATATGATTATACGTGTTACGGAGACATGTTAATACGCGAATGTCAATCAATTCGGTGAGCGGGGAAAACCGCACTCCTACGTCACATTTTGGGCCTCAAAATGGGAGGGATTTGGATCCTATTTTAACATCAGGAAATTTAGCACAGTCAGAATTTAGTTTCTATCACTCCAGTATGACTGTGGACACACTATACCTACACACAGTTCTGCCCAAACAGCCAAAGATGATTTTCATCATAGGTGCCCTTTAAAACTACAAATACAGGTAAAAACTGTTAAACTACAAACATGGCAGCCACCTGAGACCAACCGTCAAGTGAAGAGGTTTAGGTAAAGATGTTTGAATGACTCTTAATTGATATCTAGCCTGCCGGTAAATATGTAAATCAAATTTTCCGCTTTATATTTTATCTGCGACAACAATGTGAATATCATGAGGGGGACGTGGCCGAGAGCCGTGGGAATTTTACGAGGCCGGTGACTCGAGTGCTGATGAGTGTCACCTGTGTGAAGTATAAAAGGAGGAGTGACGACAGAGGAAGACGAGAGCCTGGAGCTTGTGGTTTATTTTGCTTTCAGTTCTGCGGAAGTCACCGTGAGAGACTGTTGCCGCCTGTTTGTTTTGTCCTTCCCTCCTTAATTTGAACTTTATTACAGTGAACTTTTATAAAGATGTGTTTGGACATTAACTTCTAAGCAACTAAGCAACATAACCATCTGTAAATAAGTAGTATGTCCCAAAGCTGGCACACTCTTCTGTTACACAGTCAAATGTATGTACTTGACAAAAAAAAGACAGTACAAGTAGGTGAATTGGGGCGCAGCATGTGTAATGAAGAACAACTGAACCTCTTCTACACAGAAAGCAGCGGCTGTGCACTTTGTGCCGTTCATTGGACTCATTCTGGAGGAAAGTGTTACTACTTCTCTACAGTCAAGATGAACTGGACACAGAGTCGAGATCACTGCGTGACCAAAGGAGGACATTTAGTGATCATAACCAGCCAAGCAGAGCAGGTCAGCTTTCATATTCTACAAATACAGTTTCATTTTGTACAAATACTGAAACACAACACAGGTCTTTCTTTTTAAAGGGGATGTATTATGCCCCTTTTTACAAAGTGTAAAAAAAAGTATCTGTTTATGTGAAGTAACGCATACGTTTCTTATGTTTGATAATCAAAAAACACCAAGAAGTTGCGGTTTACAGTGAATTTAAAACAGCGTGGAGTGTTGTTAATCATGACACAGAGCACAGTTGTTTCACAAAATAAAACAAATCAAATAAGAAATGTATTATTATTATTATTATTAAAACATTCTTTCGCAAAATGATGTAGTTCTTCAGAAATGGTTGTGGCTGAGAAAAAAAAGTGGTTGCCAAGCAACAGACACAACAACAATAGTCACAAGAAAGTGTCAAAGGTGTATGACTAGAGCAGGGGTGCTCAACCCTGCTCCTGTAGATCTACCTTCCTGCTGAGTTGAGAAGGGTATAAACGGAGGTCGAAGCCAGCTCCAAGTGAGTGGGAGCTCCAAGTGGGATGTGCAAACCTGGAGTTTTTATTTATTTGATGTCTTGTACATGACACGGAGTCCAATATTGTGCTTTATGAATGTCTACACCTACCCCAACCCTAAACCCAACCTCACAGTAACCTGTTGTGTTTTATTAACGTCTACACCTAAACCAACCCTAAACCCAACCTCACAGTAACCTGATGTGTTTTATTAATATCTGCACCACCTAGACCACCTAAACCCAACCTACTTGTGGTTTAAGTCCTTCCCACTTGGACGTCACCCAACCTACTTGTGGTGTAATCCCTCCCACTTGGAGGTCTCCGGGCTGCAGTGATACCTACTTGGCTGAGTTCAGCTCCAACCCTGATCAAACACCTGAACAGCACTGGATAATTACAGGCAGATGTGTTTGATATGGGTTGCAACTGAAATCTGCAGGACGGTAGATCTCCAGGAGCAGGGTTGGTCCCCCCTGGACTAGAGTATTTCACAAGAGTTTTGAACGTGGCTCTGCCAATCAGAATTAAGGACTGGAACTATCCACTTTATTGAGGCTTTTTGGCTGCTGTAGGCAAACAAGTCATTAGAAATAACTGAAATTGTTCTGCATGGTGATGTGGAACTGCAATGCGGTCAAAAGCTGCCTAGAACTACTTTAGCTATGTGTTTTCTTGTAAATAATTGCCCACTTAGAAACTTTATCAGCCAATCAGAATCAAGCATGCAACAGCAGTGCAGACCTTTTTCACACCACTGATGTAATTTTGGCACTTGAAATGTTAAGCAGTAAAAATAAAATGTTAAATATTCTATACTTTATAAGCAACGACCCGAGCTAAAGCAGAAGTTACATGCAGAGAAGTAGAGAAATTGTGAAGTCTCAAGTTAGTTTTTTTAAATAATGATCATGAGCTCAGCAGATTGCTTAAGGCAAGGAACTTGGGTGCATCTCCACGGTCAACACTAGAGGCGGAAAATGCCAAATGAACAGGAATCATTCAAAATTTAGAAATTTTCACACTGAACTTAAACCTGGATAATTATTTTGTAAAGCAACATTTCAAATTTAAAAGCAATTCAGCACTGCCTTATATCTGGGCTTGTGAAACCCTGCTTTTGTCCACAAAAAAAAAAAAAAAAACAATCTAAAGGACTTCAATTCGATTTTTAATATTACGGAAGTGTTCCTATAAGATTCTATTAGGTGTTGAAAGTGAAACTCTTATAGGATCGACTTAGATGACAAGACAGAAATATCCTATAGACCATTTCAATGTGGTGATGTTATCGGCCCATGAACATTTCCTGCTTGTTATCAAACTATTTCATAACTGTAACAAGAGGCAATTTTAATCATAACTTAATGTTAAAACAGCTATCATAACATTATTTATTAATATGTGGCTCTTTTTGGATTCTCAGAAGCTGTAGAAATTAAAAATGTAAATCAGGAAATATGTTGGGACCATTTTTTTTTTTTTACATCCCTCAAAATGGTCTATACACTGTAAAAAAATACTGGGTTCTACACTGTAAGAATGGTATTTTAACCACAGCGGTTTGAACTGTAGTTTTGCCGAATGACTAAAAAGTTTTAGTATGATGGTGAAAACTGTACGTTTCTAGTCAAACCATCCTTCTGCAATCTTATACCAAAAACGGAAATAAGGCCAGTATTAATAGCTACAAATGTGGGAGAGCGTTGCTGTTATGTGATTGTATTGCAATATGGAGCAATTAAGTGTTCATGTTAAATCAAAAGTAATTCACAAATACTTGAAAATGAATTGATTTAATGACAATAATTCTGGTTACAACTGAATTACTTACAAATAACTGTATAAAATGATTAAAAATGAAATGATGAAAAAACATATGACATAAATTGTACCCAGCTTAAAATGTAAAATAAAGTTACCTGAGAGAGGCAGAGACAGGGGGAGGGAGAGAGAGACAAAGAGAGTAGGCCCCGAAGATAGCCTGATAGCAGTAGAGTCAGAGAAGATGGACTCCAGAGCAAGAGAGGAGCAGAGCAGGAAAAAGATCAGAGCCGGAAAAAGCCAGAGCAAAGTTTACCAGCTATTTTGTATCTTTCTTGACCATGTGACCAAAGCCCAAATACTGAGACACACAAACTGACCAATCAACATGTGACCACATCGTAAAACCCCCAAAGTCCACACACCAGGCCCTGATCTTATCAGTATCTGCCTTTGGAGTCAGTATGGACCTTCTTGGTGAAAAAGTCATGTTTTACCATATAAACAAATCCATATGATAATTTTCATTCTTGCAACACAAAATCTTCATGTTGTCTAAATACAAATCGATTAAGTAACTTCATCATTTTTACTATTTTAAGTAGACTGAACATAAGACTTAAGAATTGTGTTGTTTCAACTCATTTTAAATAAGTCGTTTGAACAAGCAGCAAAAGTAATCAATAGTTTAACCAGTAGTTTTTGACTGTATCTTGCTGTTGATGTACTTGATGTGCAAACAAATTTACTGCACAAATTTCCCAGAAAACCCCTGCCCCTAATATGGCCTGACAATTAAGACCATGTGTGCAGTCTGGCCCGAGTGTGCAGAGTGGAGCCCAATTGAGGTCAACTGCATATACTCGGCAAAGTGTAGACATACTGGGGCTCAGTATCTAGGTCAGATATCTGCCCTGTGAATGTGCTCAAGCAAATATAAAAAATCAGTTCGGTCCTACTAAGTTGTGTCTATAAAATCTAGTGTTTCTAGTAAAAAGCCCTGAATAGGAAGGGAAGTTACTAACGTTAAGGCCATTGTGGCTTTAACAAAAAACTAAACAAACTTAGCAAATTAGCCAAATTAAAAATAAAGTTCTAGATGTTTAAACATTAAAAATGAAATTAAAAAATTCTTGAAAATTCAGGTGTTGTTGTTAGCAGAGAGAGAGTGCAAACAAACAGAGAGCATATATGACAAATTAAACAATGAAAATCTGCAGTTAATTGAGTTAGTGTAAGATAAAGGATCAAACAAATTACTCACCCGCTGGACATTGAAGAAGTAGGTTGCCTTTTTTTGTCTTCATTAGAACATTAAAGAAGATTTTTAACTGATTCTGTGGTCCTTGGTGATTCATATAACACAAGTCAGTGGTCACCTGTTTTTGAGAATAGAAATAAACAAATACAAACAAGTCCAAATTAATCCTTGCGACTCCTGATGATACACTTATGTATATACTTAGGTGAAGCGAAACAATCAGTTGAAAATTGAACATTATTGACATTATTAGATTCATTTCAGCAAACATGTACACAAGTGTAGAGATCGCAAGCTTCTGGTGCTTGATGACGTATACTTGAGAAAAACTACATGGTCCCCACATTGAACCCCACACTGTCCCACAGTAAACTCCCATTGCCATGTAGGGGTGTCAGAATTAATTGTTTCTTCGATGCACAACGATGCAGATGCGGACAATTCGGTATCGGATCAGTAATAGATCATGACTGGTCATTACATACTGGCGTCATTGATCTCATATGCGCTATGTCGCGGAAGAATACTATGGCGAGGGAGGTGACCGTGAGTAATTCAAACACTCCAACGACTTAAAAAGCAGACAACTGTGCACAATTCGCTGCGTGTGAGTTTGCTGGACAGTCTTTTACTAACACTGAAGAACAGCAGAAACCAGGAGACATTATTTCACTGCTAGGGAGAAAACGAAAGCTGTAAACTCCATCTCTCTCTCTCTCTCTCTCTCACTGTGGCCCCTTTGACCTGCTGGTGTGTTTGTGAGGTAACATTTCCTCTCCTTCATAAAATATATTTCTAAATGATCAATTTTAATATAAGAATTCTTGTGCTGTGAAGTAAAATATAAAATTATGTATGGAAAGCATCCTCAATGCACCGAGATATCGAATTGAACCGAATCGATGGCATGATAATCGTAACCGAACCGAACCGTGAGACCAGTTCACACCCCTATTGCCATGTTTTCTGGAAAGGAACTGATAAGACTGATGAAATAAAAGACAAATATGCGCTGTTGTATCAATAGCAATTTAATTAACTCGCTCACTATCCTTCGGCTTAGTTCCTGATTTATCAGGGGCTGCCACGCCCATTTAATTTAATAAACAGCTGTATTATACTGAATTTGTTGCTTATTTTTTAATATGTTTAGATTATAATCATTACAGGTTTTCTGAAAAAAAAAAAAAACCTAAACAAATGTGTCACACATCCACACAGTATACTCTTAAAAGGTCAAGTTAATGTAACAATTAATTAATCAATAAAAATCCTAATAAAATAAGTGAAGTTTATTTATAAACTAATTTCGAGGGGATCACGTGCTTATGATTGAACACAGCTGGGCATTCATTATCAGACGATTCCTAAGTCACTATAAATACCCTAAGTTCCATATAACAGCCATCTTCGTTTTGAAGAATCCCGCCTTCCACCCCTACTCCTCCTCCTTTCTTAGATGGGTGGCATGGTGGCCCAGTGGTTAGCACTGTTGCCTCACAGCAAGAACATCACTGGTTCTAGTCCTTACCGAGCCAGCCGACGTTTCTGTGTGGAGTTTACACATTCTCCCCGTGCTCACGTGGGTTTCCCCCGAGTCCCCCGGTTTTCTCCCACCGCCCAAAAACACGCAACTTAAGTTAATTGACTAATCCAAATCAGCACCATAGACGTGCTCCTAGTAAGTAGTTATCTTTTAAGAGCAATCACTATCTGTTCATTAGCTACTACAGCAGGGGAGTTCTCGAGATCTACCTGAGCTCAAACTCCCCTCTCGCCCTGCAAACGGGAGGGAGCCACAGGTTCGAGGATCTTATGAGCTCAGGGCTCTCTCCCGGGACAGCATGCCAAACAAGCTTTATAATCAATCATCAGCTAAGTGTGAACTCTTGAAATGTAAAAAAATATATATATATCACAGGGGAAAGTGAACAAAGTGTACTAAGATTCTAAAAATGATCTAAGAATCTACAGCACAAAGTCTCAATACAGAATTTGTAGTAGTTTAAAATCAGAAACTGTATTGTTTTATTGGAAATGATTTTGGTCCTGTGGCTCTACAGTATTTTGCCTGGCATTTTAAAAGCAATAAATCCTAATGGAAGATGTCTCTAAACACATTAGAAACCATGTACTAATTTGTATGGCTAGAAAAATGGCATAAAATGGCATTTATAATGGTATTCTATTTGTCCTCCATCAGGATTTTCTGACCTCTAATGTTAAAGAGACTCACTGGATTGGTCTTAATGATTTGGACACTGAAGGACACTGGTTTTGGGTGGACAACCAGCCACTTAGCCAAACAGTAGAGTAAGATCTTAACGTTTTAAATACATCCTTTGAATGGAAAAATGGCGAATACGTGAATCCACTGAAACGCACGTAATTGTTTTTCATTCTGCAGGTTCTGGATAAAGCGAGAGAATGGGGTCAGAGAGCCTGATAACTGGAATAAAGAGCATGTGGATGGTGAAGACTGCGCTAGTCTGGGTCATCCAGCCGGAGAGACAGATTTCTGGACTGATGCTTACTGTTTTCAGAAGAAAAGATTCATCTGTGAAGCTGCAGCAGCTGTTTGAATCAATATGTTTTCATGACTTCGAACGCAAATAAATGCATTCAGAAGCAGGTCGCTTGTATATACTCCAATAATATGGAAAACAGTCTTGTCCAGTTGCAACACAATTAAAATATTCCAGTCTATTTAAAGCTTTTAGGTTATTACACAGTTTAAGATTTGTCTGTTGTTTGTGTTTATAGTAATATTGTGCTTGACTGCAGGAAGTAATATTGAATGAACAAACTTGCACTTGCAGCATTCATAAGAATGATTTGATTTATTGACTAACATGACTTTAAGAGAGTATTTTTTGCATTGTATTATTGTTGTTGTATTACTGCCTTGGAAAATTCATACTTCGTCCATTATTTAGTCATGATAATGTAGAATAGATTTTTCTAAAGTGTTTTAATTGACAGCAGAAACAGTTATTTTACTGAGGGAAATTTAATAACTGATTATATTGTAGTCGTTGTGAACATTTAGCTTCATATGGGCCTTTTGTTTTTCAACATATTTTCTGCATATCAAAATAAGCTCTTTGGACTGAATTGATTAAAAAAAACATCAATTAAATGTCATGTTTAGTGTTGTAGCAAAAGTTTTAAAAATGAGCTCGACATTTTTTGGTCATAAATATTTTGGCAAGTATTTGAAGTTTAAACACAACACGGTTGTATAGATGACAAGGCCACAAATATAATAGTAATAAACACTTAAAAGAATTAGTTATGAACTTTCAAAAGTGAACACTTCATGTAAAAAATTGACCTACAACATTCCATGACTTCTAATTCATCTACATTTGTTGAATAAGTCCACTAAATTACATTTGTTATGATCACATCTTAAACCTTTCCATTTAATATGGGCTGATTGTAGCTGTATTTAAAACTTTCACATTTAAAATGTTATATTAAGTACACTAGGTATACTTAATATATATTATATTATATCAGAACACTAGGAGTGGATATTTTGGTATGAAGTGAAGTGTAGTGTAGTGTGGCCAAGTATGGTGTCCCATAC
>CAIGQV010018201.1:2014801-2034010 GCA_903798115.1 Danio jaintianensis | reverse complement strand
GAACACAAAATAAGATATTTTGAAAAATGTTGGAAACCAGTAACCATCACCTTTAATAGTATTTGTTAATGCTAACATTTTTCTAAATATCTTCTTTTGTGTTCCACAGAGAAAAACTTCACTTGTGGATGAGTAAATGTTAATGTTTGGGTGAACTATACTTTAAGTGTGTCTTCAAATAAAAATAAGTTATAAAAAAATAATTGATTGATACTACGATTTAAAAAAAAAAAAACTTTGATTTCAGTGGAACATTAATATAAGAGTGGATTCAGCCATTTGTAACTTGAACGCGTCATTTACTTTTACATCAAACAGCTGTTTTGTTACCATACTATTTAAATGTATTAATATAATCATAAAAACACTGGTTTGTAATGCAAATATTTATTATCATTTGCTGCTCTTTGTTAATATTCTAGCCAATTATGAGTTTTTTTTATTTATATATGAAGCTCTGTGAACTGTGGCATAGTTCAAAAAGAGTTTATGTATTTATGTTTTATTTATTTGACTCTTTTAGAATCAAACTAACATCCATTTATTTATGCTTTAGAAATCAAATAAGATTAAATAAAAAATAAAAAATTTATTATAAAATTAAATTTAAAAATATATAAAATAAAATGATAAAAATAAAAAATAAATATAAAATAAATAAATAAGATTCAATAAATTAAAATAAATTAAAATAAAATAAAACGCTGCAGAACCAGTGAATCCAGTGGCTGTTACACAGTTTGGTAGTTGTTGTTTGTATGACCACCAGATGGTCACCATCCACAGCAAGCCTATTTTAGTCTCCCCCCCTCGCTCATCCTCTTTGGTTTAATCCACACTTCCCCCCTCACCCGTTCTCATCTCTGGACGCTAACGCTGCTACTGACGGTCCGCTACATCTAGCCTAGATACGGTTTTGCTTTGTGATTTATTTCAGCGTGAAATTAAAGATGCATCTGTCTATCGTCTCTGCGCTGCTGCTGTTCGGTTTTCCGTTCATCACGACTGATGTTGTAGATTCATTCAGTAAATGCAGTCAGTTTTTTCTAGAAGGAAAGCCTCCCGTGATTCCTGACATTCTGAAGGATTCAGCAGCACAGAATAGCAACCGCTACAAGCTGATCTGCCAACAATACCAAAACGCAGTCAGATTCGCAACACTCTACGACACCACCAATAAAATCCCCACTTTCTCAGCCTACAAATACACTGGAAAAGGAAATTTCACGAAGCCGCACTCTCGTTTTAGGATTGAGCCTGAGGTAATGTTCTTGCTTTGTTTGTATATTTTTTTAAAGTCAGTTGGAGCTTAAATATATCTACAGTCCTGTATGTACTTTTGTACTAATTACAATTAAAAGGTGCAATAGGTGAGGATGGATCTGTGTTATGCTGATCATCCTGATAGCAATCGTTAAATTAAGTGGTCTTAATGTATTTATATGTATTTTAAATTCTGTGGGAGGTGTAGGACCAAGAATGTTTCATCCAATCAAAACGTTCGGTCCAAACATTGCGATAGGCTGTCCTACCTGCCTGTTAAAATATGTAACTGAATACCTCCGCGCACCATGTTTGCGCAAAAAGGATTACGTTACTGGTGAATTCCTGTATGCAGTTAAGACAACCTACTGTATTTTTAAGTTTGGTATTGTAATTGCTAACTGTACTATAAAGTTTCCTCTCTGATGAATGTTACGTGATGTTTCCTAGTGGGCATTTATTCGTTCAGGAGATTGGTAGAGTTGATGAGTGTGAGTTGGTCTGTGGATTTGGATTGTGATTTGTAGAGTGGGACATAGGTTATCAGTGCTATCAGGCTAACGTTAGCATTTTCCAAAATCTCCTTTTGCACCTTTAAGTATCCATCTTTTTCTTACACAGTGATGCTTGGCATGAATTATGAATTACAAAACTAACTAATTCAAATAATGAAATTATTGTACATGGAGGTCTCCAGGCTGCAGCGATCTTACCAGAAACTAATACTCAACACCACCATCTAATGGTCCATATATTAATTAATTGTAATATATTTTAATATAACCAAATAGGATATTAATAAAATAATAGTTTAATAAAATATTGATGATATAATAATATGGGCATTCATGTAGCGATATAATATTGTGGTGATATAATAAAATGGAGTAACTTCTGTTAGGGTTGGAATCATCAGAGTCCCTACAATACAATATTATATCATGATACTTGTGACACGATATAAAATTATTTTAATTTTAATTATATTGCAATTTATTAGCTTTTCCTGAAATTCAGTATATGTCTCTAAAGGTAAAGTTTGGCAACATTTGTTTTAACTAAATGTATAAATTTCTCAGTTTTCTTATCCCACCGTATTATTGCTGCAGTACAAAATGCTGAATTTTACCCAGCTGACAATGAACAAAACATCACCATCTAGCGGGCTGTAAAGTAATCAAATACTAGTATAATAAAATATTGACAATATATTGATATGGGCATCCATGTATTGATATAATACTGCCGTGATAAATATTGCGATATTAACATTCATCGATATTTTATTCCACGCCTATTAAATAAAAAAAATTGCAATTATTTTAAAAACAGAGTGTAATAAAGGAGTCATATAATATATATATCGATAATCTGGAGGAACAAAACATCGAACTCTAAAGAGCTTTGGCCACAACCTGATCTCACAAAGAAAGATATCAATTGTACGTATCGCTGGTGCCTAATTTGTACAAAATCATACAATTTCATACATATAAAAATGTACCATTTTTAAAAGGAGGCATGCCCCCAAACCCCACCCCTAACCCTATGGATGGGGATGGGCGAATCGTACTAAAATGAGATTGTTCAAATTAATGCAAATTAGCCACTAAATCAAAACGTTACGAATTGCTGTTAGACTTCGTTGTGATAATTCTTGTGATTGTAATGCCACAGTAAAATACAAAGTATAACAATATTTACATAACAAATAAAATAAAGCACAATGCTAAACGTACCTCTTACTGTTTTCACGACAGACTGTTTGTAGTGCAACCTTATTATTTTAACTGATTTGCTTCAACTATTTTGATTTGAAGATTTCCAAACAGGAAGTGCAACCCATAATTTTAAACCGTTTACACAAGCAGAAAAAGCTGGATATGCAAACTCTAATAAACTCCAATAAAAGTGTCCTAACGATCCATTTGCTTCTTTCCTATTTGCTCTGTAGCTTAAAGATGACCAGGCTAAGAACAGTGACTATAGAAACAACATACAGATGACCCGGGGTCACTTATTTCCGAGCGGACATGCTGTTGATCAAGATACAGCCAAGTCTACATTCACCCTGACCAATGCAGTGCCACAGGAGAAGACATTTAATGAAGTCTTATGGAATCAAAAGAAAAACAATTTTAAAACCCACATGGATAATAACTGTATTAACGTCAATAACAAAGTTGAGGCCTACGTGGTGACCGGAGTGATACCTGGCGACAAAAAGCTGAACGACAAAGTGAACATTCCCTCTCACATGTGGATGGCGTATTGCTGCTATAACAAAAATACCGGACTATGGGACACCAAGGCGTACTGTGGCACAAATGAAGAAAAGAGCACAGCTGCGTTTAATGGCGAAAGCCTGGCTGCATTACAGAATTTTCTGAAGGAAAAATTAAAGAAAACTAATGTACAACTATTTCAGAACAAATGTAAATAAGAGTGTTATTGATTCAAAATCGGAATGTTTTAATTTTCCAATTGTCGTTCAATTTGGGGCTGGCTGCATAAATGACTAACATGTCCTAACAACACGCGACACACAATAAAAAGTATCTTTTCATGTTAAAAGGAGTTTTTGTGCTAACCATTTACGATGGCGACGTGCGAAATTTCTAAACTTTAGAAACCGTTTCTATTGCTGCAACGTTGCGGCAAAGCAACACCATAAACTAATATGATAATGATCCCTCAGGTACTGATTATGTGCAAACATCAGTCACTCAGCCTATGTAGGCTACTTTTAATAATCTTAAATAGGTTAAATATGTTTTAATTAGATTATGGGTGTGCAGTGGCTGGTATTTAAATTAATGGCTATAGTATTTAAATGTTTCTGTTGTGTCGTGTCGCTTTTGGTGCAGACAGCAAAATTGCTTGTCACTGGAATCTTGTTGCGTTGCATGTTGTTAGGATAGGGTGTAAGACTAGTCTTAAAAAGTTAGTCTTCATTTTGTTAGATCTATGGCTGGCCAAAACATTTTAAAGAGTTACAAGTAGGTTAATCGATCTGATTTGAACTCCAACAGAAAAAATCCATGTATTGCTATAATATTACCGATGGCGATATGCAAAATTTCTATTTTAGAAACCTGTTCTATTTCCGCAAAGTTGTGGCAAAGCAACACCATAAACTAATATGATAACGATCCCTCAGGTACTGATTATGTGCAAACATCAGTCACTCAGCCTACGTAGGCTACTTTTAATAAATGTTAAATAGGTAAAATATGTATTAATTAGATTGTAACCCTTGGGAGTGTAGTGGCTGGTATTCAAATTAATGGATATACTATTTAAATGTTTCTGTCATGTGACGTCACTTTTAGTGCAGACAGCCAAATTGCTTGTCACTGGAATCTTGTTGCGTCGCGTGTTGTTAGGACAGTGTGTCAGACTAGTCTTAAAAAGTCTTCATTTTTTGTGTTGTAACTTCAGAGTTACAAGTAGGTTGATCGATCTGATTTGAACTCCAACAGCAAAAATCCATGTATTGATATAATATTGCTGATATTTTCGTTTGTCAATAATAGTGAAAATATCACGACACAATGGTGCATCGATATTTTATCCCACTCCTCTTAAATGAAAAAAAAAAAAAGCTATTATTTTTTGAAACGCAGTGTAAGCAACAGTACTTTTAGTCCTAGCTGTTCATCAATGGAATATAAAAAGGAATTAACTAATTAATTTGAATTAACGAATAACTTCAGCAGATCATGAATAACTTAAACTCTAAACAAGCCTTTTTGGGGCAACATTATGAACGTACCTGAAGGATAAAAAACTGCTAACTCAAAAAGAGTTTTTGCCACGGATATGCTTGTCATTTTAATGCCATATAAGAATACAGACTATAAAATTATCTTAATAACAAATAAAATAAAGCACAATGTTAAACGTATGTCTTACTTATTAACCATGGCATCACTACTAATTAGTCAAACTGGTTTAAAATGATGGATGTTTATGCAACTGGTCCCTGATGGTTTTTTAGCTTAAAGATGACTAGAATCAATAGCCTGCTCTGTATTTTGCGTATTAGCACCTGCATTGTAAACTACAAAAACGTAGTGTCAGATATGATGTTAAATGTGCATGTTGAGTGTAATCTGGCTTCTCTCTAAATAAAGCATTGTGCAAATCACAATCATCTCATTGTCTTAATATGCCAGCATCCCTCTGGCTCCAAAGAGAACAAAACAAACGACTGCAAACACATTTACTGACAAACATGTGCAACATTTTTAGGTATTATTCAATAAAATGACAGTTTTTTGTAAAAAAAAAAAAAAAAAAAAAAAAACAATCGCAAACTGACTTTTATTGTAGTTGTGTACAGTTCTCTGAGAAATACTTGTAAAGTTATCAATTACCACATCAGTAAAAACATCCTAATTAAGAAGTAACATCTCCCATTTGAATAGGTTTTGGATTATAGACTCGTAAGTAAAGGACAGTGTTGGGTAACTTACTTCAAATAAGTAATAAATTACATTATTAACATACTTTTCTAATTACTGTGTCTGAAAGGTAACTGATTTACTCAACAAGTAATGAATTACTTGAGTCAGTACTACTTAAAACACATAAATCTCAACACATAGACAATAAAAATTTAACTCAACTTCACACAGGACCTTTTGAATTTTATTTTAACAAGGAACACTTTAAAAAATGTTATATATTATTAGTTGTATCAATCCAAAATGTTTCAAATTAATAACACCACATTTCTTATTTCATTTCATGCTTATTGCAACTGCAATTGTTGGACAAATCTAACATTCTTTAGTTGAAAAATCTTGCAAAATATCTGATTAACACAATATACACACAATTACTCAACTTCTCTAAATTCATACCCTATATTTTCATTTACTAATATCTCACTTGATTTATCCCCAAACACGTGCAATAGGCTTGATAAATGTAACTGTAACACTATGCCACGAATAATGACCTTAACATCCATAGGTAACAGAAATGTCTTCTATTAACCAGTGCAACCAGTGGATGCACCGATGCCGGAGACACTGCAATATCTGGTCGATGCGTGGATTTAACGGAGCAAACTCCTAATCCATCTCCTAACTGCAAAAATCTATTTAATATATACAGTACACAGGTAGAGGACGTATCAGATATTAAACCGATAAGAACAGAAACTACACTTGATCTTAGCCAATAAGGCCGAGCAGACTGTAAACACGACGATGGTAAACTGTTCATTTTATTATTATCATTGTTTTGTTTTTTTAATCCTTGTTTTCACGTAGTTTAAAAACAGTTTCTTCATTAAGCTAAACTGTCAGGACAAGAAACATTATATTGAGGAACCAGTTCTCCAATGAGAAACATGGATTCAGTTCTCTGAGTTTTACATAATGAAACTACGGTCACCGCTTAAAGGGCACCTAGTTTACCCCTTTTTCCAGATTTAAAATAAGTCTTTTGTGTCTCCAGAATGTGTCTGTAAAGTTTCAGCTCAAAACACCCATCAGATTATTTCTTAGACCTTTCAGAAGTTTGTCATTTTTAGCTGTTTTTGTGGACTTTGCCTTTAATGCTAGTCGTCCCCGCCCACCGTTCCCACATGCCTGTCAGTGTGCCTCAATCTCCGCCCTCGGCTGCCTTAGATAAACAGACAGACATTAAGGAAGCAGATCTTACCTATAACGTTTGTGAGAAATATTACATTAAGAACTTTCCCAATGATTATTTGATGTATTTGTTGTGGAGTTGCAACAATGAGTCACACACAATGTCATTACAAAGTTCACGCACACACAGATACACACACACACACACACACACACAGACAGCGCACGCTTTTAGCTTTGCATTGTTTTTGCACAGCATATGTGACAGGATACACATTAATATCCACTGCTGTATGGATATCCGTTATGTTAATGTACAAAATAAAGCTGATTTAACGTCCACAACCCGGGATTGAAGCGTCTTCTTTTATAATTGTACTGACACGCGGCTGTGGTTATAAAGTAAAGCTGAAGTAAATCGCTGTAATTCATTACAAACATGCACAGTTTTAAAAACGTGTTAAACTTGTAAAACTCACTCTTGATCACATTTGATGATGATTGATGACCCTAGCGAACTGAACAGATCTTTTATTCCCGGTTGCTTTGCGCACGTCCTGTCTTGTTGATATTATTATACGCGATACTACGGAGACATGTTAATACGCAGCTGTCAATCAATTCGGTGGGCGGGGAAACCGCACTCCTACGTCAAGTTGCGGTCGGCCTGAAAATGGGAGGGATTTGGATGCTATTTTAACGTCAGGAAATTTAAAAAAAATGACTTATTGTCTGTAGATCAACCCAATATGATTGTGGACACACTATACCTGCACATAGTTCTGTCCAAACAGCTTAAAAAATATGATTTTCATCATAGGTACCCTTTAACATACAACATGGAGATGTAAACAAAATAATTTAAAATTTTAAAATTAAAAAAAAAAAAAATCAGCAAAGGTGAAATTCACAGAATCTGCAGTTTAACCAAGCGGCAACCTCCCGCTCTCCCTCATGAAGCCAATACGGAAGTAACTGAAACTGCAATTCATCGACTGGCCTTTGGGGGCTGGCTCCAGGAGCTAATATTACCCTTCATGACTGTGACAACTGTGAGGGGGTGAATTTTTTTAGAACTCATCCGTTTCGCTTTTATTAAGTTTTATTAAGTCTGCATAATTAAGGGTGTGGCCACCTGAGTGACAGCTAAGTCTCGCTGCCTCGTCACCTGAGCTGATTCCGGCTGATTAGCCGCTGAACTCGGCATATACATCATATTTTTGTGTTGTTTTATGTGGCTTTACACAGTCAGTTGCCTTATGGAATTATCTCCTACAATTATCAGATAATATGGCATGCTGTGTGCACTTAATTAAAGTTGCCTCCATTTCCCAGGTGAGTGAAATTATATACCATATCTATAAATGTGTTTGTTTTACTTAAGATAATTTATCATTTATAATTGTCTTTAGACCTGTAAAGCACTCCAGAATCTGACAGACTGATTAGCTGTAGGCTATAGAACAGTCATCTGAAACGTTGTCATACAGTTTTATGCCTGGATTTCATAAATAGCCTTGCATTTACTAACACAGACTATATTTGACGTAAAAAGACTATATTTAACGTAAAATAATGCCTTTAAATAAAGGATTGTCACATCTGCGGCATTGAGTTAATAAAAGAAAAAAAAAAAAGGCCAAAAAGTGAAGAAAAAAAAAAAAAAAAAAGGATTGTCACATCTGCCACTCTGTGGGAAAATTAAGAACTACAATATCTGCTTTTCACTCAACAGACACACGTGGCTACATAAAACATATATACATGATAGCATTTAAAGACGAAAATGTATTTGTACCAAATATTCTGATGATAAAACTATATAGGCACATTCAGCGGCTCTTTCAATCGTTTTGACACAAAAAACCATACAAAAACATATCACCTGAAGTTCACTGCATGCTTACATATAACTACTTCAGGGTTCAGACACATTTTACTTCTAAAATTCCATGGCTTTTCCAAGACTTTCAGGTAAATATCCATGGCATAATGTTTTATGTAATGTCTATGTATACGTGACAAAAAAATACACGTTCAAATTTATTACAGCATATCGTAAAATGGCTGACAATCTATGATAATGCTTAAACAACACTGTTAGATAAAATAATGTGAGAGCATGTGATTGGCCAAGGACAGAAAAGATGATAACTAACCCTACCCTTAATCAACATCTTTACACAAAGAATAATGATATAAAATAACTGAAAACAAATGACAGTAAATGAGTTGAATAACTGCAATTCAGTCATTTATTAAAATGACAAACACGACAAATAGTTTTTAAGGTTAATAATAAAAACTTAAAACCATTAATGTAATTTCATTAATGAACTTAAACTCTAAAAATTGAATGAAAGTTGAATGATGTTGGGAGCACTGTACAAATATGGCGGCGCTATTGACGCATGCTGAGGGTCCGTATGCGATATCTAGTGTATATATCTATGATAATCTATGTGAAGCTGCTTTGACACAATCTACATTGTAAAAGCGCTATAGAAATAAAGATGAATTGAATTGAATTAATAAACACTGAAAGGAGGCTATAACTTCAATAAGCAACTTATTTCTGAAAAATTATTTCACACTTGGCAAAACAAAATGTGGCTCAATCTCCACCAACAGTTAGATGACGCCATTGACTTGTGCATGTAAGAATATTTTAAGATATTTTATATATCAATATATCAAATATTTTTTGAAGAATTGCCATCATTTTTTTTATTTCAGCTTGATTTATAAGTTAGTCTATGGCAAATAACCAAATTGTCATTTCTGCCGAGGGAGTGTCATTGACAAAACATTTTCTCTTGTAAAATGTACGTTAAAGTGAAACCAAAAGCCAGCCATGTCAGTAGGTTACACATTAAACATATCGGTGATTATCTGATATAACTTTACTCTGTTTCCACACATTTGATAAAGGTTTCTAAAAAGGACACGGTCCTGAATGAATACGTTAGGCTATGAGCAGTAACTTTAAGTTAGCTTTCAACGCATCCAAAGCTAACATTAGCCGCTATGCTGTCTGTGTGAACGTTTAAAACGCTGGCTTGTGTTTTCAAAAGATGTACGAATAGTACAAATTAGGCTTTAGCACACAGAATCTTACCTTTGTTGTTAGAAACTGTTTGTGGACACGGCCCTCAAAACGTCCGGTGAAGGAAGAGGAGTTGCCTTTTTGATGCACAAGGAACGTTGTGTACGTTAGAGATAGTTTTTGAAATTAACCAGTTAGCACGTTTTGTAAACGCGGTAAAAATAAACAAATATATTAAATAAATAAATACATTTTAAAAAGCGAGCAAAGGACCAAATTCTCCCTGACGTCTGGAACTTCCAAAGAAATCTTCCAAACAATCATCTTCACCGTTGCTTTCTGCGTAGAATCGGTGGGCGGAGCTTCGTCTCTGTCACTCATTCAAAATAATTGCAGCAAAATAAGATCGATATAACAGTTATATTGCATGTAAAACTCTTTCCTGGTGTAAATTTTAAGTCATTTAAGCTTGTTTAACTTGCTGGAATTTTATTTATGTAACCCTTTCTATCTCTTTGTTCATACTGTATCTTTGTAAATGTTCTATCTTGCATAAAAAAAAAGATATATTCCTATTTTATAAATGAACAACATGACCGATCATGAATTCGTTTTAATACATTTGTGTCTATCTTAGTGGCATTACACATACCAAAAGAAGTGAAATAAATCAGCCTCACAAGCAACACATCCTGACAAAAAGACAGCCACAGCTCTGCAGTTTAGCTTTAACCCTAATTAAACACACCTGATCAGACTAATTGTATCCATCAGGTGAGCTTTAAAAGTCCCCAAGAAATCAAAACCATGTGATTTTGTTAGCTCACGTTGCCAGTTTTGTGGCGAACAATTCATCTGTGCATGTCATTAAGAAAAAAAAATAGTTTGCCTTTCTAATCTTTAATTGAAATCTGAAAATGCACTTCCTTTTTATAGTTAATCATAGTTTATCAGTTAATTTATCAGATTACTGAGGTAATGGACGTGGCTAACACTGCTTCAACTGTCAGTTTTGATAACAAACAGAAATGGTGATCAGGAGTCTGTTAGGTTGTAATAACTCTCCCCAAACCCCTTTGTTGATCTTTCTGAATGAAATGCCTACTTTACTACGTCCATTCAGCCCCTGGTACAAAAAACAAGCCACGCCCACTGTTTGCTCATTTAAAATTCCATTTCTCTAGGAACTGCGCATAGATATATACACTAGATATCGCATACGGACCCTGAGCATGCGTCAATAGCGCCGCCATATTTGTACAGGGCTCCCAGGACAAATGTCATTCAACCGCACTAGTCAAGACAGTGTGCCAATGAAGATGCTGGACATTAGCGCTGCTGACGGGTGTAGTAACGAGCAAACAAAGAAAACAAAGCACAAAGGCAGAACATTTCATAGGTAAGATTTCGTTTACATGTTACAAACTTTTGTGCTCAACAAGTAACGTTATTGATAATACAGTCTCTCACAGCACTGATCGTAAGGCAAAGTAGCATCAACTTGCACTGAATTCTAGGCTTATGCTAGTTTTATTGAGTAAAATAAGCAAACAATGAAAAAGAAATATGACAACAAGACGCTGCGGTGCTAGAAACTTGTATTGTTGTCGGCTAAGTGAACGAGTCGTTCATAACGGGGATTCATTCCCAAACGAATCGCTCCCTCCGTTAGAATGAGAAGTGAAAGCAGGAGAGGGGGTGTGTTTCAGGACACGGATTAGATCAAATTTAACAGGGAGGGAGGATAATACATTTCCATGCACACAAACACACACTCTTTATCGGCAATGCCCGTGCGGTCACTGATCCATCGATGTAGAAAAGTGATGTAAAATTATAATATTCATAATTTAAAAAAATATTTGCGTACTGACCACCGGGGAAACTCCCGATCATAGATATATGTATATATGTGTATATCTCTGGCTCTGGATGGCCACAGTCCTCTACTGCACCTTGGTCCCGCATTCATTTCAAAGGAGCGCTACCCTGTACTAAAATGGCGGCTCTATTGACGCATTCCTTCCAATAGACAACAACAGGGTAGGCGACATCTAATGTAAATATCTATGCCATTTCTCTAGGAACTGTGTCACATTACGAAAACAATAACGATCGCAGCTTCCGGTTCACAGGGACTTTAAACCTGCAGGTGTGTGTGCTGAAGCAAGGTTGGAACCAAACTCTGCAGGACTGTGTTTGACACCCCTGTCCTGTTGGATCTTTTTATGTCTAGTCACCTAGACAATTCCTAACACAAAAGGAATGGTTAGAAAATATTATCCTTTACAATTTTTTAGTAGTAGGCGATTTGTTGAACCTGTTTGACAGACATTTTCAAGCTTGTCAAAAAAAGTGAATATTATTCAAATTGAAACGGAAGCAAAGTAGGGACATATAAAATAAATTTTATTATCCATTTTTCAGAATTTCTACACTGTATTGGCTTCTATATAGACACCATCTTCATCAGGAAAGACTGCCGGACACTGACGCAACGTAACAACTGTCTGCTGTGTGTCCGAGCTTCAATATATAATTATTGTATGGAAAAAAAAAAAAAAAATGAAAAGAGGAAAAAAAAAAAGAGAAAAAAGAAAGAAAGCTAAGTGAGTCTCTGTGTCTGGTTAGTGTACTGTGGGCCAGGGCAGAGAGACAGAGGTTCAGGGCTGCGCTCCAGCGGCGGCAGGAACCTGTGTGGCGAGAGCACTGGGAGACGAGATGACTGGAGAACCCGCCATGTTGGCCATCGGCTGAGACGACGACAGAGATGTGACGCCTCCTGCTGGACACAAACACAGACACGTTCAGAGGAAAACACACTTGAAATGTGTCAATTCATAGGGTTTCTGCAGGTTTCACAAAATTAAATTTAAGACTTTTGAAGACCTTTTTAAGACCATTATGAATGAAATTTGAGACCTATACAGGGCTAAAAGGGTTTTTTTAATGGCCCGGTTGTTTTATTGCTTGCTGTTTTTACTAGATTTTGCCTTGCTTGTCTTCAGGTGAGTTAACTTTTAAACAAATGTTATTGTAAATAAGATAAAGCATATTGGTAAATATAATTAATAAATAAAACCTCTGCTACAAGTTTTATTTGGATGGACGGTTGGTGATTGTATGGGCGTTGGCCTGATTGTGTAGCTTTACATGGACAAATGATATGTAAGACTTCTTTAAAATGATTTAAGACTTACAACACAATATTTCAGTGAATTTAAGACTCTTTAAGGCCTAATATTTTGTTTTGACACCCTGATCCAATTCATCTTTATTTCTATAGTGCTTTTAAAATGTAGATTGTGTCAAAGCAGCTTAACATGGATGAAGTTCTAGTAAATTAAAACCACTTCGGTCCAGTAAAGAATGAGTTTCACGCATTCACAAGAAACTGATTCTAAGAAAGACATGCAAAACTGTGGGTTTTAGTCACATGAGTCCCATTTAACCTCAAAGTTATCAAGTTAACGTGTACGTTTTGTAATCTAAACAGTTTTTTGTTGGTTTATGGTATGAAATACGGTTTAAAAAAGTATTGGGATTTTGTAAAGAAAAATGACAGATTTCGTTTTTAAAAATCTGGATGCAAAGATGCATTACACTGATTACACGGACAAAAAAAAAAAGATTATATTACTTTAAATGTTTTATTTTATAATATAAAAACATAAAAAAATAATACAAATATTTCTGCATTCATAAAGAAGGAAAATTCCTCATTTTTAGATCGTCATATTAGAATGATTTGTGAAGGATCGTGTAAGTCTGAACACTGGAGTAACAATGCTAAAAATTCAGCTTTAAATCATAGAAATAAATTACAATTTACAACATATTCAAAGATCACTGGTTCGAGCCTCGGCTGGGTCGGTTGGCGTCTCTGTGTGGAGTTTGCATGTTCTCCCCGTGTTCGCATGGGCTTCCTCCGGGTGCTCCGGTTTCCCCCACAAGTCCAAAAACATGTGGTATAGGTGAATTGGGTAAGCTAAATTGTCCGTAGTGTATGTGTGTGAATGAGTGTGTATGGGTGTTTCCCAGTGATGGGTTGCAGCTGGAAGGGCATCTGCTGTGTAAAACATATGCTGGATAAGTTGGCGGTTCATTCCGACCCCAGATTAATAAAGGGACTAAGCCGAAAAGAAAATGAATGAATATATTCAAAGAGACAGACACATTTGTAATTGCATTAATATTATCTGCTTTTACAATATTTGAATAAAAGAGATATAGGTATATTTTCTAAAAGAATTTAAAATATCATTTAAATCGTATTTTAGTATTTCAGTTATGAGAACTGCAGAGCTTGATCCCTCATGTTTTCATTCATGTCTCAATTGAAAACATATATTTTGTTTTCAGGGCAAAATGTTCCAGAAATGCTCTGGACAGGATTAGTGAGACTGACCTGTGATCATACTGGACGTGCTGACCGGAGTGGAGCCAGTGGACAGTCCTGAAGTGGAGCCCATCCTCGCTTGGTCCTTCACTATGGGATCTGGAATAATCCAAAAACACACTGATGAAATTAATCTTACACACTGAGGCGCATATAGATGCATCAAACTTAATTCACAAATCATTACTAAAATAGATTTAATCAATTCAATTTACGGGAGATGCTTTTTGGTCGTTATCATTTAACTAAACCCTTAAAACGAAAAGAGTTTCCCTTGTGATCCAGAAAAAAGTGTGGGGAAAATCCAGAAGAGGGGAATTTAAAGAGATAGTTGACCCAAAACAAAAATTCTGTCATCATTTACTCACCTTTGACTTGTACCAAACACAAAAGAAGATATTTTGAAGTATGCTGAACACCTGTAAAAGCATTGACTTTCATGGTATTTGTTTTTCCTACTATGGAAGTCAATGGTTACAGGTTTTCAGCATTCTTCAAAATATCTTCTTCGGTGTTCAACAGATGAAAACAAGACCCTCAATAATTAGGAACTACTTGACGGTGAGTGAAAAGTGAGTACATTTTAATTCTGGGGTGAAATATCCTTTTAAAGGGACATAAAAAAACTTAAGTCATTTGGATTTTTGTTTTATAAATAATTGTAAAACATTTTAAGTTTGGTGATTTTGATTCAACTTTGACTAAACACTACATTTATCTGTTAAATAAAATAGGATTAAGAAAAAGTAGAACATAAAAAATGAATTTTTCCTAACAAATTAGGCCCTAAAAACCTCTCATTGATTTAGAAAACCTTTTACAGGCTTTTCAATATTTCAAGCATGTTTTACAGAAGGCAAAAGGGGATGTTTATCTATATAGTCAGTCAGAGAGAGAAGAAACTGACAGAAGTAAGGGTGCTCCATGGCCTCGCGGGCAGTCAGTCGGGCCTGGTGGTCATAGCGCAGGAGTTTATCCAGGAAGTCCAGAGCTTCAGTGCTTACCAGATGCTGGTTCTCACTGTGCACAAACCTCTCCCACCGCTTCCGGGAATGTCTGGAGGGAAAAGAAAAAGAGATCCTTAAAGCGCAGTTCAGCATAAATACACACAAGGGACACAGGGCAAAAAAATAATAATAATTAAAAAGGTAATTCATAATTATTCTAAGAAGTGCCTTTGGAAACAAGTACTTTTTTATTTCTTTCCTCCTTTATTTTTTATTTAATACATTAGGCTTTTAGAATTCATATAGTAGATTAGTAGATATGTAGTAGATTTATATAGTATAGTAGATTTTAGATTAAAATACAAGAAAACTTTAATATAACTGAATATAAAAATATTTCATTTGAAGGTGCTGATATTTATTATCTACTTGCTATAAAAGTATGAACTATCAATGAGACAAGGAAAGCATGCAGTAAATTGTGTGCAAAAAAAGCTTTCAGAATATGATACAGGAAAGAAATATGATCAGCAAAGAAGAAAGAGCAGGATGTGTTTGAGACGTTAAAACATGAAAAAGATATATAGAATAGGGGCCACTGTGTTTGACTTTGACATTATATTTCATATTATGAATCCATGCAGTGGACAGTGGACATTTTTAAAGGGACAGTACACCCCCCAAAAAATTATTTACTAACCCTAGAGTTGTTACAAACCTTTATGAGTGTCTTTCCTCTATTGAACAAAAAAAAAAAAAAAAAAGAAAAAGACATTTTTATAAAAGCTAAAAACCTGTAACCATTGACTTCCACTGTAGGAAAACAAATACTACTGAAGTCAATGGTTACAGGCTTCCAGCATTCTTCAAAATATCTTCTTGTGTGTTCAACAGAAGAAAGAAACTCAAAGGAACCAATTTTTATTTTTGGGTGAACTATCCCTTTAAGTTGCCCTCAAGTAAAGTGCTCACTGCTCATGTTTAGAAATATCAACGGCATTTTGATTAACTCTATAATCACTAACTGGAACTGAATGCTTGTGAATCAGAGTGACATCCAGTCCTAATAAACACAATCCCACATATCTCTGCACCTTCCCAAGATGTCGTTGAAGCGCGGGTCCAGCTCAATGTTGTATTTGTCGATGTAGTCGTACAGGTCCTCTGTGCCCAGGACTTTGGCAATCCGTACAAGCTGGAAACGAACAGACAGAAGAGGTCAGAAACAGCAGAGGGCAGCAGAAGCACATCTGCACACCACAACATTTTATTCAATATGATGATAAATTAAAATGACAAATGAACAAAATTTAAAGCCTAAATATGGTTTAAAGTAAAAACTATATATATATATTAAAAAAAGGCCTTCACCAGTCGCATGACTTTAACATCACTATCATCTTCCAGAAAGTCAAATTATTTATAACATTCTCATTTTAAAAAAGGCAGCTCAAGAAGATTAGATAACCTGTTTGCTATGATGATGTAAAATGGGTTTTTGTATTTGATTTATTTTCAATAAACATCAACACACAATATATATATATTTGATATTTTATTGTACTTTTATTATATTTAGTATCTTATTTAAAACAAGACATAGGTTACATAAGTTTGTAACCCTTTATTATTGCCTTGAATTTTAACATTGAGACTGCTGTATACACGTAGACATATGTCCCTAATTTAGTTATGCACTTTTTACATATTTAATAAAATAATTAAATTTAATATTTCATTTTAATATTTAATTTTTTTTGCCACTTAGTGTTTTTGATGTATTTAAGTGTGTACCTATACAGTTTGTTTTTTGTATTCTCAACTTTTTTCCTTTTTTCTTCTGTTCTTTATGGTTGTTGCTTATGTTTGTTTAAAAAAAAAAAAAAAAGTTAAATAAATCTTATGAATAAATATGAATATAAATATTTACGCTTTTGTAATTATGAAAATCATTAAGGAGAACTGTTAATTTTCTTTATTTTATTCAATATATACATTTTTTCATTGATTTTTATGTATTAACATCACAAGGGAGGGCCGCTGATGCTTTTTATACATTTTATAAGAATTTATTACATATTTTTTTCTATTAAAGCCACTGATATATTTTACATTAAAAAAAATCCAACATTTAAAACCAATTAGAAAACCTAACAACTGAGTACCAAAAAGCAACTTGTTTCCAACCAACATTAACATATCATTTATTTGGCAATCTATTATAATTGTTTGACTACACAAATGATGTCCCAACTCATTGATAACACATCAGAAATCAACAAAAATATGTATTTTTGCTAGCACAAGGGACTTTGGAAAATACTGCATTAAACACAAATAGATGCATTTAAAAATTTGTACAAAATCTCTTAAATATAATTCTTTCACTTTTGACATAAGTTGAAAATTTATTCAGCCACAAAAAAAAAATCTCTAAAATGATCTGGCAACAGCAAAGGTGTGAAAAGAGCAGAAAGCAGCAGGTCTCACCTGATCATAGTTGTCGTGGCCGTGGAAAAAAGGCTCTTTCCGGAAGATCATACTGGCCAACATGCAGCCTAAACTCCACATGTCTAAACTGTAGTCATACATCTGAGGAAGAAAAACAACAACATCAGCTTCAGAAAAACAACAAACTAGCCAAACTTCACCTTCCACTGTTTCCGTATAGACAGATTTATTTCTAGGAATGTAACGATTCACTCAACTCACAATTCACATGACTGATCTCACACTATGATTTTTTTATATATACAAAATGAGTGGAGAATTTAGAAATGACCAAGTGTCCTTTTATTATTTATTTCTATTACATGCTGCACAATTCTTGGTAAAATAAAACCTATGTTTTAAAATTGTGTTTAAGACAAATTGTAAATTAAACAACAAAAAAGGAATAAAACAATTAAAATAAGCATATTTAATTAAAGCAAACTAGTTAATTTAAACACGTGTTTTTTTCTGGCATACACTGAGATCTCTGCACATTTACAATGTTGCCCGGCTGATGATTTACGACCAACAAGTCAATATTTCAGTGAATGTAAGGCTTTTTAAGGCCTGAAATGTAGTTTTTGAAATTTAAGGCCCCGCAGACACCCTGGAGAGAGTGAGCGAGCAAACTAAACTAAGAACAAATTTGCTAAACATCAGATTGCTTTCCATTTGTCATCAGCTTTATGCTTTTTACTACTCGTCATGTTTACCATCATTGATTTCCTAATAGGACTGAACTGGTACAACTGACTGAGATGAGCAAGAGGAATCACATTTTGCTTTGCTGGTTTTTACAAGCGAATTAAATCTCATTCAATCGATAGCAGTAAACAAAGAACATGAAGTCATATGCCATACTTCTCTGATATGAAGACATTAAAGCGTCTGGTCATTGTATTAAAATACTCAATACACGTCATTGACCACTATTGCGCATGTTAAGAGAGTTATCAGTAAACACAAATGGACCCTATTGTTCAAAACATGATACATATATACAGTTGAAGTCAAAATTATTCTGTGATTCTCACCTGATAGTCCACCAGCAGTTCAGGTCCTTTAAAATATCGAGACGCCACCCTGACGTTGTACTCCTGACTGGGGTGATAAAACTCTGCTAAACCCCAGTCTATCAGACGCAGCTGAAGCACAAGACACACAAGCAGAAGAGAATCACATGTCAACTCAAAGGAGAATAATGACTGATTCTTGATCACAGTTCACTCAACGTCTTTCAGGATGATGCAGAAAATCTGATTCACTCAAAATAATACGCTTGACTAGAGCGGCATGATCCTGGATAAACTTACAATCAAGATCACGATAACTGAAAATTATTATTAGAGGCTCTGACAAAATTTTCAATTATACATGAAAAATAAAATAGACAATTTTCATAACTAAATAAATAAATAAATATAAATAAATATAAAATAAATATAAATAAATATA
>CAIGQV010018201.1:1985392-2009801 GCA_903798115.1 Danio jaintianensis | reverse complement strand
ACATGTTTTCATATCTCAGCATTCACACCACACTAATACAACAATCACACCAGAGTTTGTTTACATCGGGGGTGTCCAAACTCGGTCCTGGTGGCCCAATGTCCTGCATATTTTGGTTCCAACCCCACTTAAACACACCTGAACCAGCTAATCAACTCTTTCTAGGCATACTACAAAGAAGTTGGAGCTAAACTATGCAGGACACCAGGACAGAGATTGGACACCACTGGTTTACATCAAATCAAATCTGCCTCGAGTGAACACACCCTTAAACTAGGAAAAAATAAAATAAAAATCAAGAACAAGCATGTCTGCTAAAGAACAAATTTGTTTTCATTTTATTTTAAGGTTGGACAGAACTCAAAAGTTCTCTCTCACCAAGAATACAATAATTTTATCCCAAAACATAATTACAAATAATTTTGAATTCTGAATTTTCTGCATCATTACTCCAGTCTTCAATGTCATGTAACACCATGTCCTAACTACACACGACGCGGCGATGTGATAAAAGGTATCTTTTCCATGTTAAAAAGAGTTTTTGTCCTAACCATCTGCGACACGCTAAATTTACATTTTAAAGCCCATTTCCATAATGTTGCAGCAGAACAACAGCATAAACTACTATGACAATGAACACCTCAGGTACAAATTATGTGCTTTATTAAGTATTAAATGCTTCCAATGTGACTTTAAATACCATTTATGTGACATTTATTGCAATACTACTGAAAGCAGCAGCAGATTCACCTCAGATCTTGAAAATAAAATAACTAGCAGACAGTTTGAAAATGAAAGTCAGAACTATGATTCAGCGCAAACCAACAACATCAGTCACTCAGTAGCCTGTTAATAATGTTAAAGAGGTTTAATGTGTATAAATTAGATTAAAAGCCTTTACCATTTCATTGAAAGTGCAGTGGCTGGTATTTAAATGTTTCGGTCATGTCGCATCTGGTTCAAACAGCCAAATAGCTTGTCGTGTCACATGTTGTTATCAGACAAACAGTTCTAATATGCTCATATTTTGATTAAAAATACTGTGCTGCTTAACATGTCTATGGAAACCAATAAACATTGTTTTTCTGGACACCCTAATGCCTAGAAAACTCAAAAGAATAGCATTTACTTGAAGTAGAAGTATAACTTTAACATACTTTAAAATATCTAAATATCTTTAGTCGCGTTTGACCACTTTTTATGCATCCTTGCTGATCTATCTACATGTATGTACAATATTTCTAATGTAGAATGTACATATTCATTATCACATCATTCATTAATCAAATACTGACTTTTCCAGAGCCTCCTGACTTTTCCAGGGCTGGAAAACATATTTAAAAACACAATTACATTCCCAGGTTCTCAATTACTGTGGTAATCCTAATGTTTGTGGTCTCTGACCTTCCAGACATCTCGTAATGCAACCCAAACTGCATAAATACAGGAATCATTTCAGAAAACCTGGTACAAGAACTCCACATTTACATCAAAACCACAACCCACAATTTCAACACAAACTGAACAAAATCCCTTACCCCCACTCTACGACGTGAGACTCGTAGTCCCAGTATTCCCGCGGTCTCTGTGTGTTGACGTCTGGATAAACGCGGGATCGACTCGTGACAGGGCCGGACATGATCTGGACGTATGGCTGCTCCTGTCAGGGCTGTGAAAACACACAGACACAAACAAAACAACAGTCAATACAGGCACAGAGTTATCAGGCCGAAACACATCGATAAGATCAACATCAATAAAAAGCTTGAGGCCTGAAATCTGTGGCCTGTTTGCACATGGACTCAAAAAACGAGAGGACAAATTAATCTACAGCTGGGGTGTTTGTCTTTACAGGCCCCCGGCCACGACACGGACCCCTGACTGTCTGATAAATTGGATTAAGGCTCTGAAACTCTGCCCAGACAGAGGAAAGTTTTAATCTAGATGCAAGCAGACTGAGGAAGACTCGACCAGCTCAGTCCAAAGAGCCTCACCGCATTCTTTCAGGGTTGAAAACACATAAGATGCCTTAAAGGAATAGTTCACACAGAAATTAAATTCTGCCATTATTTACTCACCCTTTACTTGCTCCAAACCATTCTCTATATTTTTTTTTTACTGCTTCTCATTCAGTTTTTGGTTTGACTATTTCTTTAAGGACACAACATTGTGCTCTTTGTGGATTTTTATGCATTATAATTGATTAATCAGAGTTAAACGTATGCAGATATTAGTTGTAGGTGTGTAGTAGAGCCATAGCTAGTGGATGGCCGAGTTAAGTTGATCATAAACACCATTAGCATCAATGGATCCATGATCGACTTAGCCTTACGATGCTTTTGAAAAATGCAACCCAGCACCATAAACTTCCACCAAGGTCAAACATGTAAATCACTCTGATTGGATTATTCCAACCATCCAGACTTGCTTCTCTTTTACCCACTGACCTACTGATGCATAGTTTGACATACTAAAGAAAAAACATCAATGAAAGCATTGGATCTCCTTGCAATGAAAGTAACAAATAACAGCTATATAGTTTAGGGTGGTTGCTTATTAGATCATCATCATCATCACATCTTCATTTAATGCCATGTCAGCAACAACGGCATAACAATAATCGTTTTAAATGGTTTGATATATATTTATTCAACTTCCATATCAAATGTTTGTTCTTTGTCTATGGTTGAGAGTGTGAGACAGTCTGTTAGTTTCCCATGTGAAAGGGAAGTGTAAGAGTGATCATAATGATATATTCCATTGAGAAGGGATGAGTCCTTTTTGTTTTATACCGGACCAATGGGTTTTGAACCAAACTGTCTTCAGAAGAATGTCATCCAGAAAAAGTAAAAGGTGATCTTTTCCAATACATAAGAATCATTTACAATATCCATCAATTCTTGTATTGTGGGGGTTTCAGAAAAAGCAGCCAGTGCCTAGCCAGTGTATAGTAAACCAGGACACCTAAAAAAAACGGTAGGAGCTTAGAAATAAAATGACACCACTGACGAATCAAAATACAAAAAAATAAATAATATATGTTCTGACATAATATGTGTGTGTATTATATATATTTATTACATATATGTGATACACACACATACATAAACAAAACTATTTTGTTACGTAGATATTTAAATTTATATATAATTTGCATCATATACATATATATTTTATTTCTAAATATAAATAAACTCTCAAATATATGCATGCATGTGTGTATTTATATATATATACATAATAAATACACACAGCACACACAAATACATTGTCAAAACAAACTTTTATTTTGGATGCGATTCATTTCTGCCAAGCCCTAAAATAAATCTGCACACTATCAATACAATCGCAATTAATTATGCTTTTTTTTTAAATCACAATTAATACATTTCTAGCTAGTTTTAATAGTGTGCAGGATTGTTTTTAGTAGTGTAAACCAGGTAAAAATCACTAAGTAAGATAACCATTCTCACCCAGTCACATCTGAGTACACTATTTATACACTAAACTGCACAAACAGCAATGAACCATTTTCACAAACAGTGAGGACATCGATGTACAATTATTGTGTTTTTGTGTTATTAAATATCAGATTACACCATATCAGTCTAATTTTGCCACATAATGTCATGAGGAATCCTAAACAAAAATGAGAGTCAGGATGCAAGACTCAATCATTATATCTTGTATATATAGTGTGTCAGATTCAGAAAGACCGGCATGTTTCTATGATGGGTTTCATCACATCATAGAAGCTCTAGTGTTCAAACATGCTTAAATGAAAGAGAAGTGACGGCACGACTGCTGTTAGGTGGAATTCTGCAATGGAGGAAAGGTCAGAGCTTTCCTGAAAACAAGAGAACCAGCACAAAACACACCATTGTGGCCATTCACTAGTTCCTTCTGAAAGACCTCACGCACGTTGTTAAAGACAGCAAGCAATGTGAAAAAGCAGAAATCAGACAACAACATTACAAACAAATGTTTCAGACACACCAGTTCATGTTTAGCATCTTAAAATATAATAACTAATATTATCTAATTTATTAAAGTCTAAATTATTAAAAATTATTTATCGTCCTTTCTTAAAACCACAAAATCTATTTTTACTCTTATTTATGTATATAGTAGTGCTTGTTATAAACGATGTATCTGTGCACTTAATTATTTTGTAAAACTTAATTTGCCCTCATAAACTTTAATCAAATACTATATCCTTTCCTCTCCCATTAAAACGACTTTTCTTCACTTCTGGTCACATGGTCTGCCTTTAGGGCGGGGCTATCAGGGCACGTCTCATTTCTGCTCTGCCTTCATCCATTTATTGTTAGCAACACCCATCTTTCAGCAAAAAGAACAATCTTAACTTCAGTTCTAGGGCTGCACGATATTGGAAAAATCTGACATTGTGATATTTTGTATTTCTGGGATATATATTGCGATGTAACACAATTTCACCAGATGACGTAAACAGCTTTATTTGAAAAAAAAATCTTCATTTTAGATTAAGTAGGGTAATTTTGTAGGTGAGTGAGTCTCGAATAACATAACAAATAAATTACAAGGATAGATCAATACAATATAGCAAAGATAAAAGTTTTATTTATTATATCTTATACGTTTTATTGGAGAGTCTAACAGTATTGTTGTGTGTTTTAAACTCTAAAATATCGAAATGTTCACACAGTAACATGCTTTAATGGGATAGTTCACCAAAAAGGAAAATTTACTCACTATTTACTTACACTTGAGTTGTTTCAAACATTTAAGTTACTAAAATATCTTCTTTTTGTGTTCCACATAAAAAAAAAGAAATTCAAGTGAAGGGTGAAATGAAAACAGTGAGTAAAGTTTAATTTTTGGCTGAAACATCACTTTTAAAACGCATGTCAGATGATAAACTTTTACTCCATTATGATTAAACTCTGTATAGATTATAATTGACTATATAATCAATACATATATATATATATATATATATATATATATATATATATATATATAAACTATATAATACCAACTCAACATTGCGTATCCTGCGATGTGACTATTGTGGATGCACACACTGCGGTATCGATGCTGAAACGATATATTGCGCAGCCCTATTCCGTTCCATTACATTAACTGTCCTGTAGGCTCTAACAATAAAATAAAACTGGAAAAGTGGTCTCTAAACATAAGAGAAGCAACAACGAAGATTTGCAAGACATTAAAATATGGGTATCGATGTTTGGGGGTTCTTTTATGCGTTTTTCAATTCTTCCCCTTAAAAATGCCACAACAACAACAACAACCATACACAGGTGAGAAATACATCATTGGCCATTAGAGGCCCGACCGATATATTGTTTTGCCAATTTTATATGCCGATATTACTCTGTCGCTGATGTATCAATATTGGTGAATTTCTCACAGATATGAACACTTTTTTTAAAACATATTTCACAGTCAAAATGATTGAAATTATGTTATTAATTGGTTAGTCCAGCAGTTGGCAACCAGCTAAACTTTTCAGTCAGTAAAAAGCTCTTCAAACAGCGACAATTCAAGTGGTCCTCACAGCAAGACGCTAACTATTTTGTTACTGTAAAGTTCAACAATAACCCCAACAGTTTCCAGGGTTTTCTATACATTGAGTTGTCACAATATCTACAAACAGCCCCCTGCATCAGCTCAGTGTGTGTTTTATGCTTAAACAACTAAACAATCTACTCTAGATCTATTTAACTCATGGCTCTCAAACTCAATTCCTGGACGGCCGCATCTCTGCTAGGCATGGGCCGGTATAAGATTCTGACGGTATGATAACCTTGGATAAAAATATCACGGATTCACGGTATTGTGATCACTGCTCCAAAATAAGTTCTTTTTAAATGTCTGGGTAAAAAAAACAACTTTTTTTACCTATTGAACACAATATATTTTATTTTAAGAAACACTTAAAATATTTTGGACCAGTAGCTTTTGATGTGGAGGTTCATTTTCTGCTGGATGTACTGTTGCCCTAAAAAACTCAATAAAATAGTTGTGAAAAACATGTAAAAAAAAAAAAAAAAACTCAAATATACCTTAGGAAAGGTATAACAGAAAATTTTGGCAGTTTTAAAACCTTGACTTTTCCAAACCGGTAAACCTTGAAACCGGTTATCATCCCATGCCTAATCTCTGCACAGCTTTAGTTTGATTACGGTTGGAGCAAAACTGTGCAGAGCTGAGGCCCTCCAGGAAATGAGTTTGAGACCCATGATTTAACTGATTATAATTGGATTATATTACGTCATCGATGTACTGCAATAATATGCATATAAAGAATATCGGCCGATATATTAATATTTTTTTACTCCCTAATATAGGTATCGGCCTCAAAAAAACTAATATCGGTCAGGCTCTACTGGCCATTGTATCGTATCTCATGCTGTTTTGAGCTTATCTAATCTAAATACCGAAGAAATGCATCTGATTGAGGAACAATAAACCTAAAAGGGATGTTTCACCCAAAAAAAAAAAAAAAAACTTTTTCTAGAAATGTATGAGTTCTGTTGAACACAAAAGAAGATATTTTGAAGAATGTTGGAAACGTGTAACCATTGACTACCATACTATTTGTTTTTCCAACTATGGTAGTCAGTAGGTGCAGGTTTCCAACATTCTTCAAAATATCTTCTTTTGTGTTCAACAGAAGAAACTCATCAAGCAAATGAAAGAATCTTCATTTCTGGGTGAACTATCCCTTTAAAAGACCAATGATCAAAAATCTACTAAAACCATTGCTAGTCATTCTGGCAACTCATCAACTAACCCATTTTTAAAAGCATGTAGTTTGTCACAATACAATTTATAAATACTCAAAATCAAACCTAGATACTGAAACGCATACAACGTAAGCAACTGACACTAATGGGAGTACACTATATTTTTTATTAGTTTTTGCCAGATGGGATTTTGGCTTGATCATCATTCCAAGAATTTGTGCCTCCTCTGAAGAACACTGAACCTGATATCACATGACTCACAAAGCCTGTATTCACTACAAAGATGGCATGATCTAATCTAGAGATTGACGGGGATCAAATATGCAGACACATTTTAGCTCCCTTGATGTGTCAAATGGGACGTTTAACCCAGACTCACCTTAAAGTGTACACTTGTGAGCAGCCTTGGGGAATCTTGTGCTGATTTCAGAAGAGGTTAACAATCCAAACACCTGTGAGACAGCACAAAAACAACAGATAACATCACTGACATCAGTATCTTATTTGCACAGATGTTCACTTGTTTGTTTGCATGAACAGACCTGTTGTGTGAAGCCACCGGCTACATTTGTGCTCAGCTCAAAGCTACATTTGTGCCGAACACACCAAGTGATGATGTGTTTAAAAACACAACCATAAACATTCATTAGTAAAAACGCTGTCATTTCCCATTCGCCAATCCAAACGGTCACCATTTTTTAAGGTGTTAATTTTAAAGGGATAGTTCACCCAAAGATTGATATTTACTCACTCTTAATTGGTTCCAAACCTTTATGAGTTACTTTTTCAGTTGAACACAAGAGAATATATTTGGAAAAATGTTAGAAACCTATAATCATTGACTTTTCCTAGTAAAAACAAATACTATGGAAGTCAATGGATGCAGGTTTCCGACATTTTTCTTAACTTCTTTTGTGTTCAACGGAAACTCAAACAGGTAGTGACAAGTGAAGGATGAGTAAATGATGACAGAATGTTCAGTTTTGGGTGAAATCCCTTTGGCATACGTCAAAACTAACAAAAATTGCAAAAATACTATTGTTTTAGATTTAAAACATACAATAGACTTCTATAACATCACACAAACAACACAAAAATTACAGCCTGAGTGCAAATGTGACAAGACTTTATACAAGAAACAACAAACAAGAAGGTAATATCAAGTGTGCTATATATTTACATCGCTTTTCTGTTTTGCTAATGAAAAGAGTTTGCATTTGTGCACCCCAGAGCAACACTGCAGTGCTTTATTTCTGAACGACTCTTGTTTGGATTGAATGGAGTGAGATAAATGATCATCTTATTGTTCAGAGTGGAGCTGTTTACATTATGGGAGTCAACTCATATCGTTCATACGTCAGCATGGAAAGACAGGTATGCAACTGCCTAGAAAATACATACTTTGACTTTCTTTGTCACATACCAAAAAAATTTGCTAAACACTAGTATGATGTAGTGTTGTCACGATACTGGAATTTCCAACTTCGATACGATACCCTGAAAAATATATTGATTTTCGATACTGCAGGGAACAAATTTTGCAACATTAAAAGTACGCAAATGAAGTAAAAAGGGGAAAACAAAACAAAACAATATTAGTGTTGTCACGATACTGGAATTCGGTACCAATTGATACTGAAATTTTAAAAACGTCCATTTCCCGCTAACATTTGAGCGCTGTTGAGCACGTTCTTAAACAGCGCTGATATGCCATTGTGTTCACGTGCTCAACAGAAATGACTGTTGACGTTTTTGAAATTTGAGTATCGACTGGTACTGGTACCAGTATCGTGACAACCCTACACCATATAATGCTTATACCAGGTTCGTCAGCAGTCCTTAAGCCCAAAACGCAATAAAATACAAAAAAAAATAATAATAAATTACTGCAAACTCATCTTATTTTCTGATCAAAACAAAAGTGTTAAAACTGTAATATTGTTATTAATTATTCATCTGCCTTCTGGTGAGAAAAGAGTGTGAGAGAGCAAAGCCAGTTTCGATACTAACCAAAAGCAAGATCATATCATTTAAAATACTTCAGTATCGATATTTATGTCAATATTTTTGACAACACTAGTATGAAGATATATATCATATTTACAAAAATAATTAGATGATGAAAATTATGAAAGTTAATCGTTTCGAATTATGCTCTATTCTTATTTTGTGGTGCCACAAAATACACTTTTTAACCATTTGGATGACCGCAATTTTACACTTTACCATGGGGATGCAGAGAGAAAAAAATATTAGTATGGTGAGAAAGTTGCAAGCTTGAAAGTACAATGTTTACATTTTGCATTTTATATTATGTTGGACATATAATCATTAGTTATTGAAACTATTTCATTAAGGGAGACCTAATATGCAAAAATCTGTTTCATAAGGGGGTTGTACACAGTTGTGTGGACACAGTATGTGAATATAATCAGCTTCTAATGGTTAATATTTATTAAATATTTTACTTTTTTATTTAAATATTTGCCTAGAAGCTCTAAATGCAATTAGATAATTGCGTAATATACTTAAAATATATCATCAGGCTATGAGATTTTTTGTCTTATGGCCAGTCCTATGCACTATGTTCCAATACAAAGGCTTCAAACAAAGTCAGGTGTGAAAACACCCTTAGTGTCATTTTTATTTATTCATGACCTAGGCCTAATCCTGCCAAGGTGCAAGAAAAAAAAAACACACTCAGCAAAACACTATTTAATTATCATTATTAAAAGAAGAAATTTAAATATCGAGACTTTTTCATCAATATCACAAACCCCTAATTAAAGGTCAACTGACATTGAATGCTCCCTGATTGCAAACTGCTCTGACTCCAGCATCGCAAGCCTGCAGAAAGTGCAATACTGCATTTTTACTTTATTCGATCATTACTTTTTGAAGATTGATAATCCTAGTAAGGCATATTCCAATTCCTGTTTTTCCATCACCACATTTAAGACTTCTAAAACAATAGTGACGCCTTTTTATACCATCTTAGGGCTTGGAATTTGACCAAATTAAGACATTTAAGATCAACACTACAAGAATCTTTAAATTGAACCATTACCTTATGAAATTCAGACAAAATAAAATGTCAAAATATGTTGAAATAATAATGCATCGTCGTCATGCAGTGTGAAAGATATATTTATGTAAAAATTAAGCAAAGTTGAATCTGTCCTGTACTTATAAAATATATAAAACAATGATAAACTCAGGATCTTACTAAATATAACATTTTAGTAAATGACATCTTATATTGTATTTAAAAACACTTTTTTGTTTTTTGATCATTAAAAAACACCTCTGATCTTTGATGAGCATCCATGCTTTGCTTAAAAAAAATAAATAAAAATGTATTTCTAGCCTTCGAAATCCTTTAAATAATTAGACAAATAGACTACTGAAATAAATACTGCATCCTCAAATCAGTTTTGATTTCTTAAAGTATAAATCTACCATTATTATGAAAATTGAGTGACTTTTTTTCCTTTTAAATAACCAAAAGCGTTAGAATTATTATTAAATATGTCCATGCGTCCTTAAAATAGATCCTAGATAGTAGCTAACTAGGTTTTGGTTATTATACATTGAATTAAAGCATGAAACTAGTATCTTCAATTCAGAATGGTGTTTACACAAATGAGCGCATTTAAAAACATTAGTTTGTTAAAGATATAAACCTCAAGCATCACATAAACCAAATGCACTTAGGGAAATCTTTTTTTTTAAATAGCAGAACTTTTAATTAAACAATTTCAACAATTGACAGTCCTAAATGAAATATCCAGCAAACACCACCTGCAGCCTTTTCATATAGGATACAAAAACGGGGTATTAAGCATTTTAAGTCTTTATAAAACAAAATTCGCATACTTATAATTAAATAAGGAGGTAAATAAAAGCACAAGGAGCTGAAATCAGACATGGAGCTCAAACACTCATTCAGTTCAGTATGTGGAGCATCAGTTTGGAGCAAAACTGACAGTCTCTCTTCGTTTCACACACTCAGCCAGTTATGTTTTGCAATCAAATCTACACCTCAGCATACCTGCGACATATTTCAAGCGTTAAACTATTAAAAACAGCCTCAACTCATCGAGTTTTTCTTATAAATCATTAGCATATCATCACGTTAGCCACAGCCATGCTAACGTTCCATCATCTAACATTAAACACACTTCTAAACACACAAGAGAGCTCAGACCGTGAAAAAAACTCAATCGTCGTACTTTAAATGATTTAAGGATTGTGTATATGATAAAAGTGAGCAGAGAATGACTGGAAGTATGAATATAAAGGGCGGTTTGTTTTACCTCTCGGCTGTGTGGTAATATGGCGGCGGCGGTGTAACGCGAGGAGACGCGGTGCTCCTCCGGTCCTGCAGGGGGCGCGTGGCGGCTGCGGATCTCACTCATACCCGCTTCCGCTCTCTGGGTCTGGTCCTCTCACTGAGTACTCGACTTTAATTATTATTTGGTGACATTTTTGACCAAACTTCATATATGTACACGCTAATTAATGAACACAACCCCGCTTTATTGTCTTGTTTACTTAAGTAAAGCTGTACATGTTTGGTAGAGAGAAACTCTGAGTACACTAAAAGTGCTGGGTTCCACTCAATTGATTTGAGTTGGGACAACATGAAGGAATTAAATTAAACAAATTTAAGTGGATTAAACATAAATCTGTCTGGTTTATTTTGTATATCTCATTTCTTTAATCAAGAATAACCATACATGTATAATTACAGCTTGACCTGCACAGACATGTATTTATTTTCTTATTTATTATAATTGTGCATTGTTTTATACACTCTGAACATAAAAAAAACAGTTAAATTGTTATTTAAGGTGGTTACCCTGCTGAAAAAACCAGCATATGCTGGTAAGGTATGTTTTGATGCTGGTATGCTGGTCTTGCTGGTCTCAATGCTGGTTTTTCTGGTCTCAATGCTGGTTTTGCTGGTCTCAATGCTGGTCTTGCTGGTTTCTGTGCTGGTCTCAATGCTGGTTTTGCTGGTCTCAGTGCTGCTCCTGACCAGCATTGAGACCAGCAAGACCAACATTGAGACCAGCAAAACCAGCATTGTGACCAGCAAAACCAGCATTGAAACAAGCAAGACCAGCATACCAGCATCAAAACATACCTTACCAGCATATGCTGGTTTTTTCAGCAGGGTACAGATAATATACAGGTACATATAATAAATATAAAGGTAATGTAATGATAATATGTTGTTCTTTTGTTCTTGCAACCATACGAAAACTGTGACAATAAAGACATGAAAAGCTATTTTGATCCTTACGTAGTCTCTTAAGCGTTCCATCAAATGATTCTTGTTTTATATATGCATGAAAAAAGAGTTTATCATATATACACCATATATTACACTAAATGACATTGTAGTTGGATTCTGTAAACCATGTTCAAAATAATTCATTCATTTATTCATTTTCCTTCAGCTGAGTCTGTTTATTCATCAGGGGTCGCCACAGTGGAATGAACCGCCAACTTATCCAGCATATGTTTAACACAGCTGCAACCCAGTACTAGGAAACACCCATACACTCTCACATTCACACACACACTCATACACTACGGCCAATTTAGTTCATCGATTTACCTATAGCACATCTGTTTGGACTGTGGGGGAAACCGGAGCACTCGGAGGAAACCCACACCAACACGGGGAGAACATGCAAACTCCACACAGAAATGCCAACTGACCAGCTTGGACTCGAACCAGCGACTTTCTTGCTGTGAGACGACAGTGCTAACCACCGGTCAAAATAATTTTTGCTTAGATTTGTTTTTATTATTATTAAATAGGACACTTTCTAATGTAATTGTATATCACTTCAGCCAATCATTAGCTCTAGAGAGCATCATGTGAATTCACATGGAATGTGCGTGATTCTAGGATGATCTTTTCTGTCCGTGTTTTTTGGCATCGTCCTCTCCAGCGTTAATGAAGATGACAGCATTACAGACCTAAAGTGAGAAACACTAGAACTGCAGGGATATTAGCAGCTCTGAATGCCTGTCTGAGAAGTTAATGGAGAACCGTCAAAAAAACTGCTAATTTAACTGATGACAGCAAACTCATTTGCACATATTTGACAATTCATAATCCAAGGTAATGGGCATTTGGACTGCACATGCAACTGATGGACGCATCTTAATTGGATCTGAAATATGATTCCGCTTCATCTGAATAAAAACACACAGTGAGAGTTCACCCAAAATGATATTCAGCTTTTAATTTACTCTCCCTAAGGTAATCTAATGTGGTGATTTTCATTCATTTATTTATTTTCCTTTGGCTTAGTCCCCTTTATTCATGAGGGGTCACCACAGTGGAATGAACCGCCAACTTATCCAGCATATGTTTTACACAGTGGATGCCCTTCCAGCTGCAACCCAGTACTGGGAAACACCCATACACGCTAACATTCACACATAAATACGACCAATTTAGTTTTTCAATTCACCTATAGCGCATGTGTTTGGACTGTGGGGGAAACCGGAGCACCCGGAGGAAACCCACGCCAACACGGGGAGAACATGCAAACGTGAAAATGAATGATGAAAAGAATGAAAACATGAAAAGTTTGAAAAAGTGACTTTATTGACATTTTTAATAGTTTTTGAAGTCATATATTGTCTGAGTGGGTGTTATAAATTACATACAAAAACCTGGTAATAAACCACCAGTCCTTTTTCTGTTCTTTTACAGACTTTTACAGTATTTCTTATACAATACACTCACCGGCCACTGTCCAACAGCCCATTAACGCATCACATGGCAGCAACTCAATGCCATTAGGCATGTAGACATGGTCAAGACGATCTGCTGCAGTTCAAACAGAGCATCAGCATGAGTATTTCAGAAACTGTTGATCTACTGGGATTTAATTTCAAGCACAACCATCTCTAGGGTTTACAGAGAATGGTCTGGTAAAGAGAAAATATCCAGTGAGCATGGGCACAAATGCCTTGTTGATGCCAGAGGTCAGAGGAGAATTGCCAGACTGGTTCCAGCTGATAGAAACAGTAACTCAAATAACCACTTGTTACAACCGAGACATGTAGAAGAGCATCTCTGAACACACAACACGTCCAACCTTGAGGCGGATGGGCTACAGCAGCAGAAGACCACACCGGGTGCCACTCCTGTCAGCTAAAAACAGGAAACTGAGGCTACAATTCACACAGGCTCACCAAAACTGGACAATAGAAGACTGGAAAAACGTTGCCTGGTCGGATGAGTCTCGATTTCTGCTGCAACATTCGGATGGTAGGGTCAGAATTTGGCGGTAACAACATGAAAGCATGGATCCATCCTGCCTTGTATCAACAGTTCAGGCTGGTGGTGGTGGTGTAATGGTGTGGGGGATATTTTGTTGGCACACTTTAGGCCCATTAGTACCAATTGAGCATCGAGTCAACGCCACAGCCTACCTGAGTATTGTTGCTGACCATGACCATCCCTTTATGACCACAGTGTACCCACCTTCTGATGGCTACTTCCAGCAGGATAACGTGTCATGTCATAAAGTGCGAATCATCTCAGACTGGTTTCTTGAACATGACAATGAGTTCACTGTACTCAAATGGCCTCCACAGTCACCAGATCTCAATCCAATAGAGCACCTTTGGGATGTGGTGGAATGGAAGATTCGCATCATGGATGTGCAGCCGACAAATCTGCAGCAACTGCGTGATGCTATCATGTCAATATGGACCAAAATCTATGAGGAATATTTACAGTGTCTTGTTGAATCTATGCCACAAAGGATTAAGGCAGTTCTGACGGCAAAAGAGCTCCAACCCGTTACTAGTAAGGTGTACCTAATAAAGTGGCCGGTGAGTGTACAGCATATTGTTTCAAAATACTAAAATGTAAATAAAATCACTACGTTAAACTGAATCTTCAAAATCAAGGATCAGAGCAGAGATCAATGTCCAATAATGCAATTCATAGTCGTAAATAGAAGAAGAAAAGTGTACATTTTTGGATGATCTAAAGTAAATTAAGATCAAATCTTCACTTTTATCTTTTTTAATGACTTTTTTTTTTTTTCATCTTGTAAAGTCTATTATTGTTGTTTTTAATCGTGTTATTTAGTTGCTGAAATATCCGATAGTGAAGCTGGTGAAAGTGTTTGATTATTGTCCCTCATCATCAGACAGCTCTCATGTGAGACTCAGGCTTATATTAAAAAAAGCTATTCAATCCCATCAGCCTCTGGATAAATCCTGTCTGGTATGTGCTGCTTCAACGGCGTAATTTTTCCTGATGATGGAAGGCAATGGAAACGGCTTTGAAATTATGACTTCATTTACAGAGAGACCAAACACACAAACCAGAGCTTCAGCACTGATGACAGACGCTAAACATGACTCTCAAATCATGCTAAAGATAAATGCCAACATTTTTTTTTCCCAGTGTTGATGTATTTCCTTCTGAAAACAGGAAGTAGGAGTCGGCCATACTGTAAAAGATATCTGTTAATGAACAGTTTCCGTATTTTGTGATTCACAAGTGTTTTCTGCTTATTTCTGGTTGTGAATTGCATTATGAGATGTTGATCTCTGCTCTGTCGACTTTTGATCTGGAAAATTCAACTCTACAGTTTAACAAAGTGACTTTTATCGACATTTAAGTAGTTTGAAATAATATAATGGGCTGCACGGTGGCGCAGTGGGTAGCACGTTCGCCTCACAGCAAGAAGGTCGCTGGTTTGAGCCTCGGCTGGGTCAGTTGACGTTTCTGTGTGGAGTTTGCATGTTCTGCCCGTGTTCGCGTGGGTTTCCTCCGGGTGCTCCGGTTTCCCCCACAAGTCCAAAGACATGTGGTATAGGTGAATTGGGTAAGCTAAATTGTCCGTAGTGTATGTGTGTGTATGAGTGTGTATGGATGTTTCCCAGTGATGGGTTGCAGCTGGAAGGGCATCCGCTGCGTAAAACATATGCTGGATAAGTTGTTGGTTCATTCCGCTGTGGCGACCCCAGATTAATAAAGGGACTAAGCCGAAAAGAAAATGAATGAATGAATGAAATAATATAATGTATAAGAAATAATAAATAGAGAAATAAGTCTGTAAAATAAGAGAAGATGTACTGGCAGCTTATTACAAGGTTTTTGTAGCATACAAAGTTTATATACAACACCAACCCAGACAATATATATCCCTTTAAACTACTAAAAATGTTCAGAAAAGTCACTTTTTTAAACTGTTCAAGGTTAAAAGTTGTTGGAAGAAAGATCAAGGTCTCATTGCAATTCAAAAGCATAAATAAATGGGAAAAATAAAAACATGAATCACAAAATACGGAAAACTGCTAAGTCACATATATTTTTTATAGTCCAAGATGTCAAAACAATGAACCGTGATTACATGCTAATGCTAAACAAAGACATTAGCAAGCAAACTTGTCAGTTTTACTGAACAAAAGTTCAACACTGAGAATTTAATCTATGTAATCAGCACATTAACTTAAACATATACCAAAAAAAAAAACTACAAACCCTTTGGTATTTTTAACTTAAGGGTCACATTTATGATCACAGGCGGTCAAAAGAGACTCAAGACAAAATAGATTTTTGAACTAGAAACAAGACAAAAAAATTGTTTTAATGTGATATATGTGATATCGAATGTGTTTGTGTTGCTTGTTTTTCTTTTGTGACATACTGAAGTCAAAATTATTCACCCTCCTGTGAATTTATTTTCTTTTTCAAATATTTCCCAAATGATGTTTACCAGAGCAAGGAATTTTTCACAGTGGTTTCTATAATATTTTTCCTTCTGCAGAAAGTCTTATTTGTTTTATTTCTGCTAAAATAAAAGCAGTTTTAATTTTTTTTTAAACCATTTAAGGTCAATATTATTAGCCCTCTTAAGCAATATTTGTTTCTGATATTTTTCTCTGTCTACAGAACCATCGTTATACAATGACTTGCCTAATTATCCTAACTTGCCTAATTAACCTAGTTAAGGCTTTAAATGTCACTTTAAGCTGAATACTAGTATCTTGAAAAATATCTAGTCAAAGATTATGTGCTGTCATCATGGCAAAGATAAAAGAAATCAGTTATTAGAAATGAGTTATTAAAACTATTATGTTTAGAGATGTGTTGAATAATATCTTCTTTCCGTTAAACAGAAATTGAGGAAAAAATATACAGGGGGGCTAATAATTCTGACTTCCACTCTATATGATGACGTTGAATGTAATTATGCAGTGAAGCCAAAGACCAAATTTCCACTTGTAGATAACAAACAAAGTCTAAAAAGTCTAAAAACTCAGTTTTGGATTGGCCTTTCTCAGTGAATCGTGACCCGCAGCACAACAAACAGAGGTCTGTAAGTTCAGATGCGCCTGTAACCCGAGCGAGCCTGTAAACTCCCTAATGTAAAGTGCCGCGGAGCGTTTCTTTTCTCCGTCAAGCATGAAAGCACGTTCTGTACCTCTCCATCCCAGCCACTTCCTTTCAGCCTCCATGTTTAAAAGGGAAATCGGGGGATCCCGTGTGCCCTCGGGCCCTTTTACACATACACATGTAAATCTGACCTTACCAGCTTTCAAAGCCTTCCCTCGCGAGTGTGCTCCTTGAAAAGACAGCTAAGCGGCCATAATGTGGCCTAGTGAGGGATCCTCGGTGGTTAATTATCCATTTACGCTTTTAAAGATAAAAACCCTTTTAGCGCGCGCACAGAGGACTCCTTTGATATCCCAAATACCAGCGAGCGGGACATGTCCAATGTAACTCTATTACATAGGACCACTTTCTCCCATTATCAAAAGTCTAACCCTGTTCTGCTCCATGGCGGCCGCTCCATTTTACCAGCGGCGCCCATAGAGAGCCTGGAAAGCTAAAACCCAGATGCGTAGACTTCCTGTCTTGTCCCGCCACGGCCCATTCATTCCCATTGGCAGCGCTTCCGTCTGATAAAAGGGAAAAATAGCCACCGGATTGAATGTCTGTGGATGGATGAGTCTCTGCTTTGGTTTGTAGGGGTTTGGTCATGGGTGTGGAATTTCGGCCCTTCCACTAATAAGGATGGACATGAGTTTTGCGCAGATTTTGGCATGATTTGCAGCTCAAAATTTTATTTTACAGAGCACCATGTCCTAACAATATCTAATGATCTGAGTGACAAGAAATTTGACATGACATTTCCCAATTTACACTGAGTACAGTTCAGTACAGTATAGTAAACTCACTCACTATCCCCTGCTTTATCAGGAGTCGCCACAGCAGAATGAACCGTCAATTACTCTGGCATGTTTTCAACCTAGGCTCATTGTGGATACGTACCCTTATTAACATTTCTGAAGAGCGTGAAATACGTCCCTGGAGCTACGTTTTTTTGCAGTTTTTGTTTTTGTGAATCCACCAGAAGCTGCTGTGTATGATTTTTCAGATCTCAAATTTCTCGGTGTGCCATTTGCGCCTGCTGTTCTCGTGTAAATCCACCAGAGGCCGCTGTCGACTGACTGACTGGCTGATCGACCGACCGACTGATAACCTCACCCACCCCTTTCCCTAAACCCAACCGACAGCATTTTCAAAAGCAATCCAGAAAAAGAAAAGCCCTCACGGCCTGATTTTTACCACATTTTCAGTTCTTACGACGTTCTCACCCTGTTATTTACTTGTTTATTTTATTTCTTGGCTTTTGTTTGACCTGCTTTCTGGAACCGTTCTTCGCCGGACTTGAACCCTGTTGTTGACAACTCCGCTCCACGTCCCAAGTCCGCTGATGTACGTGGCGAGTCTCTGGGCAAACTGGTAACAGCGGAAAAGCCATCCACACGAAGGTAAGCGGTCAGCTGGTAGCGCAAAAAGGAAAAGAAGCGACATCATACCGCCCCGTAGCGTTCGTTTTAAAGGCGAAATGCAGCCATACGTACCTCTGGCTACATAATTCGCGCTCTCCAGAAATGTATACGGGGGTACGTATCCACAATGAGCCTGCGTAGCATGTTTTACACATTGGATGTCCTTCCAGCCTTAGTACAACCCTCAGTGTTGGGAAACACCCACACACTCTCCCATTCATACAGTACAGACATTTTAGTTTATCCAATTCACCGCATGTACCACCTGTAGCGCACCTACATCTATACCACCTACACCGCAACCACCTTTAGAAAACACACTCTTTTATCTCTATCTATGCACCAAACACTTTCTTAAAATCACTTCATATCTCTATAAAAAGGTTGTGCATTTCTGGGTGTGCTTCACACAGGTGAGTGGGCTTGACAAACCACCTGTAGAAACACTCTTCTCTCAATATGCATCAGACACCTTTCTTGAACTTTATCTTACAGGGACCCCCCATTCACACGGGGCGTCAGCGTCAACGCTTCCCATTCACTTTGAATGGGTGACGTCAAGCGTTGCCGAACTGAATTGTGGATCCGTCATCGCTGCTTTAGCGGCGTTGCTCGCTGCAGAAGTTGGGAATTTCTCAACTTTTCAAGCGCCAACGGAAGCGTCAGCCAATCAGATCGCTTTATGCAAATACCCCAGCTCAGACAGTAGCCGATTGCGGACTACTTTCATTGGGTGACGCTGCTATGACGATCGTGTCAGCCCCAGCTTTAGACACGCCCTCGGTCAAGCGTTGACGCTGAAGCCCCGTGTGAATGCACGGTAAGGTAAATCAAGTTAATTATTTCAAATGTAGATGTTTGCAAGTAAGAAAAGAAGCTGCGCCACTTGCGCACATGCACATGACATGTGAACGACCTTGTAAACAACTATAGAGGACACAGCAGATTCATTTTCTTGTTATGGTAGTTGTTTTCCACAAAAAAGACACAAGGTTTGTTTGAGCTCAGGTCGACCATGGTTCATTGCTGAACTTCATAATTGTATTAGTAAGGTGTCGCATTTCGGTTGTGTATTTAAAGGTCCCATGAAATTAAAATATCGTTCTTTAGATGTTAGTATCAGTATGTTAGTCTTAAGGATTTAAGGGGTTTAAGCTCAGCCCAATATTGTCCAATCCTAATTAAGTGTAGATCAATGGAAAGTGTATTTAATCAGCTTTCAGATAATGCATAAATCTCATAATCTCCGAAAATGTACACTTATGACTTGTTTTGTTGTTCAAGGTCACATATGGGGACCTATTATGCCCTTTTTTTACAAGATGCAAAATAAGTCTCTAATGTCACTAGAGTGTGTGTTGAGTTTCAGCTCAAAATACCACAGTAATAATGTTTTATAACTCTTTGAAACTGCCCCTTTGAGACTTTGATCCAAATTATGTCATTTTGCTGACTGTCGCTTTAAATTCAAATGAGATTATGCTCCCCACACTCTTTTCAAAGGGGGTGGAGCTACAAACGCCAATGCATCAGCATAGCGGCAAATTCAAAACTAATGGCGGACTAATAATCCTAAAAAAAACTCTAATAGTGGATGACTGCTTCTCACTCAGGGCTGTTTATGTTAATGAGGGAGAGATCATCACTAGTGGGCAGGGCTTTCCCCCTCTGATGACACGTACAAAGGGAGAATGTCAATCAAAGTGTTTCTGCAGACTGTTTTTATCAAGTGTGGTTATAAAAATAGAATTAATAAATTTTTACCATTAGAAGCTGGTTATATTCACACACTGTTGCCACACAAACTGTGTTTAAACCCCTTATAAAAGTGATTTTTGTATAATAGGTGCCCATTTTCCATGTTAACATGTCCATAACATGCTTTACTACATCAAAAGCTATTTGTGATATCATTTAGCAATCAGACTAATTTCGGAAACATATCTCCGAATGCTGTTCTCTGTCATCACGGAGTCCCTGTTACATCACACGTCTCAAATCCCGACTCTTTCCGAGTGTAAACCTGACCTAGGGGTAGATTTCCAACCATTGCGGGTAAATTCCCGACCTTTTGGAAACATTTCTGCGACTCACTGTACCTAAAAAACACGAGAGGTCATGCGTTCGGCCCGGGACGTTACCGGACACCGCCTTTCTCTTAAAATTAATCTCAAAGAAAGCTCGGACTGGGGGAAAAAAAGTGGAATTTGTGGAACCCGAGTCTTTCCTGCAGCACCGAGCACTAATACCTCCATCAGCAGCAACCTTATCGCTGGCATCAGGACAACAGGAGGCCAAAAAAACAAGCGCCATTTCCCCAACACCAACCTTTTAAAGAGGAAAAATTCTATTTATGCCATGCCAGCCTGCTATTGCTTTACAGAGCAATTAGGTTTGCATTTCTCCCCGAATACTGGCCTCAGTGACCCGGGGAATCCCCAGCATTGAGCGCATTTCAACACGGTGTGCCGTCAGGTCACGCAGGCCAATTATGATGACCTTGCACTTGGCATCGCTTTTGATATTCACCTGTTTTTTTGCTGGAGAGAGACTTTTAGAAATGCAGCAGCTAACAAAAGATTCACTGTGAGGCAAGACATTGCAAGAAAAAACTAACTGACAGATATCCCCATTGGCAGATTATTTTGCTTGTTTTAAGGAAAAACTCACTTCATTTTGACATATTATTTCTTAAAACAAGGCAATATTTGTCTAGAAAATGCTTAACGATTTACGTTTTTTTAGATATTTGGACTAGCAATGAGACAAAAAATGTAAGAGAAGCAATTTTTACAGTGTGTGTAAATACACGAGACGCACTGCACTGCCTTTAAAAATGTAAAAATCTAAAATAAATATTAATGAAATATAAAACACTTTTCAAAAACTAATGATTACTGGCGCAACAAAACATATTCCTGAATAACTTTCTCACAATGCTTTTATTCATGTTTCTGTCTGCATCCCCTTATGAGATGTAATACTGCGCTCATAAAAATAATACAAAAATAATTACTGTAAACAATGTATTTTGAGACACCACCATATAAACGATAAAGCATAATATGAAACAATAGACATTTTATTTTGTCCATATGATTTATATTTTCATATTGCACAGCCACTCTAGTGACATCCACAACCAGTGCGCAAAGCAAGCTCCATAAAGACATGAATGAGGAGTTTGATGTGGAAGAAGTGGACTGGCCTGCCCAAAGTCCTGACCTTAACCTGAATGAACACCTTTGGGATGAATTATAGCTGAGACTGTGAACCAGGCCTTCTCACCAGACTGTGAACCAGGCCTTCTCATCTAGAAAGAATGGACAAAACATCCCATAAACACTCTCCTAATCTTTTTGAAAAGCCTTTCCAGAAAAGTTGAAGCCTTTTAAACCCTACATATTAAGATTAGGGTGTCATTAAAGTTCATGTAAAGGCAGATGTCCCAAAAACTTGAGCAACGTAATGAATGAAGTTAAGAATACAGATCTGACTAAAACTATGGCTTAGTTTGGTAGAAAAACGCATTTTGAGAACGGTCTTATGTAGAGTAATGCGCTTTTTAGGATATTTTCTTTCCATTAGACTGAAAAGACTCTTATAAAAAAGTCCAAATCGACATCAGGTGCATGAGAAATCATGCCTTTTTGAGTTAAGAGTTAAAAATACATATCTGACTAAAACTATAGCTCAGTGTGGGGAAAAAACGCATTTTGAGAACGATGTTATATATAGTAATGCGTTTTTTTGCTTCTTTTCTTTCCATTAGACTGAAAAGACTCATCGAAAATCGACATCAGGTGCATGAGAAATCATTCCTTTTTGCCTTTGTTCTGACACATAGGCACTTGTAGCTCCACCCCTTTTTGAAAAGAGCACACAATCTAATTTGAATTTAAAGCGACAGTCACCAAAACGGCACAATTTGGATCAAAGCCTCAAAAGGGCGTGTCAAAGAGGTATAAAAAATTATTTGTGGGTGATTTTGAACTTCCCATAAACACTCTAAGGATATCATTATTATGTAAAAAGGGGCATAATAAGTCATATAATCAATAGAGCATAATATGAAACAATAGATGTTTCATTTTGTCCATATGATCTATATTTTCATATTGCACAGCCCTCGTTCACCAGTGCGCAAAGCGAGCTCCATAAAGACATGAATGAAGAGTTTGGTGTGGAAGAAGTGGACTGGCCTGCACAAAGTCCTGATCTTAACCCGAATGAACATCTTTGGGATGAGTTATAGCTGAGACTGTGAACCAGGCCTTCTCATCTAGAAAGAATGGACAAAAAATTCCATAAACACTCTCCTAAACTTTTTGAAAAGCCTTTCCAGAAAGGTTGAAGCCTATTGAACCCTACATATTAAGATTGAGGTGTCATTACAGTTCATGTAAAGGCAGATGTCCCAAAAACTTGAGCAATGTAATGTATGAAGACTTCACTGTTTTTTGCCTTTGACCTTTACAGTGGCGACTGGGAATTTTTTAGCGGGAATGTACATGGGAAGGAGATACACGAATCCTTACATTAAGCCACGCAATTAATGTAATCCAAGATGAAGCGTTTTTTTTCCCAGGTCTCCTCTTTCCCAATAAGAAACCCTCCCCTCCCTCATTCTCCATGGCATTTGAGCAGGTATAAAAGGCTTGGCGGATGCTGTGGGACCACAGGACCAGTTCAAGTGCAATACCACACAGTGTACTGTAGACCGGTGGACCGTCTCTGACCTCCAGCCATGCTGACCAGGTACATCTCAATGGATTTATGTACTTTTTATTAGCATTATAGGATATTAAGCTAACTGTTGGTCTAAAATTGTAAATGATAGTTGTTTATGTATGGCTCAATTTTTCTGAAATACTTTTATTTAAATGTTATTACTATTTGATGTGATTAATATATTTATGTTTAAACATTTGCAGTTAAAAAAATGGTCAAAATTTGCAAGAATATCTAATAATCCAGAGTAAAATGTCAGAATTCTGAGATAAAACTGCAAGATGTAAACTCAGAACTCTGAGGGGAATAAAAATCACGTTTACATGATTAATTTAAAACCAAATGCATAAATTTTTTGACATTTATTTATTTATTTATTTATTTGTGTTGCAGGAACATTCTCATCCTCTGCTCATTGGCACTGATACTGGTTGAAGCGGATCTTGAAGCAGGTGAAATTCAGAGAAAATATGTGGAATATTTATTTAGCAATATAGGAAAATCAGCTACAAATATTATTTGAAAATATAATTATTTGAATTGTATTATTTATTATATATAATATACAGTTGAAGTCAAAATTATTCACCCTCCTGTGAATTTTAGTTTAGTTTACAAATATTTCCCAAATGATGTTTAACAGAGCAAGGAATTTTTCACAGTATTTCCTATAATATTTTTTCTTCCGGAGAAAGTCTTATTTCTTTTATTACAGCTAGAATAAAAGCAGTTTTTCATTTTTCTGAAAACCCATTTAAGGTCAATATTAAGCAATATCATTTTTTCGATTGGCTACAGAACAAATTACTGTTACAATGACTTACTATAAACTAATGACTGTTATATAATGACTTGCCATAAAAAAAAAAAAATTAAAAAAAATAAATAAATACATAAATATATATATATATATATATATGGGCGACGCGGTGGCGCAGTGGGTAGCACGATATATATATATATATATATATATATATATATATATATATATATATATGGGCGACGCGGTGGCGCAGTGGGTAGCACGATATATATATATATATATATATATATATATATATATATATATATAT
>CAIGQV010018201.1:1958473-1972982 GCA_903798115.1 Danio jaintianensis | reverse complement strand
AAATACAGTTCATATTACAGTTAAATGCTGGGTAATTTACAAAAATCGCTAACAGTTTACAAGATTAAAAATGTTATTTGATACAAGTCTTGCCACTCTGATTCTAAAGTAAAGTCCTCAGGGGTGAAATTCAATAGAGAACAAGTAGGGCACGCTATTGCTGATTGTTGCGGTCTACAAAGAAAACAAACACAGCATAATGTGATAGGGCAGTATCGGGGAGTGGCTTTTCTTAGAACCATCTCCTCTCCATCTTGCTCTGTTTCCTTGATAATACTGAGAACTGCTTCAAAACCTTTTGTGTTTGAGGGTTCTGTTTCTTTTAAAGGTAAGACTGAGCATGACACAGGGGGAAATCGCAGTCGTTTGTTCTGCTATTTTTGTGCATGGAGTTGGCATCTGAAAGTAGTTCGTTCAATAGACTTAAATGGGCTTCTTGCCTGTCCTCCACAATCAAATATGGCTGAACGCTGACTAGTGTCAGGATGCTTTGATATGGCAGTTAATAGCATTCTAGATTTATTTATTATTGATTCATTTAAAAATGAGAAATAAAGCTTTAATAAATATATGCAAACTTACTTTGAGCCAAAGTTTTTTTTTTGTTTGTTTCAAATAAAGAGAATATTTTCATTCATTCATTTTCCTTCAGCTTAGTCTCTGATTTATCACAGGTCGCCATAGCAGAATGAACTGCCAACTATTTCAGCAGGTTTTACGCAGCAAATGCCCTTCCAGCTGCAACCCAGTACTGGGAAACACCCATACAGACTCATACACACACTCATACACTACGGCCAATTTAGTTCATCCAATTCACCTATAGTGCATGTGTTTGGACTGTGGGGGAAACCGGAGCACCCGGAGGAAACCCACGCCAACACGGGGAGAACATGCAAACTCCACACAGAAATGCCAACTGACCCAGCTGGGACTCGAACCAGCGACCTTCTTGCTGTGAGGCGACAGTGCTAACCACTGAGCCACCGTGCTGCCTATTTTACCTTATTATTTATTTACTTATTTTAGTGTATAATTATGTTTTCCTGACAATTTCTTGTTTGGCGAATTGTATCAGTGTATGATTTTTATGACATGTTATGTATATCTATTCATTCATTCATTCGGCTTAGTCCCTTTATTAATCTGGGTTCGCCACAGCGGAATGAACCGCCATGTATATCTATATGTATCAATATTATTTATATTGAATTTACGGTGTTATTTTCTGACCTAAGATGAACCTAATAAAGAAAAGTTTAAATGATGGACTATTAGTTCGCATCAGCAAAGAATCACTTTAACCGAGTGAACATAAAAAAAAGCAGCAGTGAAGTGTTGTGAAGCTCATTCTCTCAGTCTGTGTGCTGTGAACAAACTTTAGGCCTTACTATCTACGCTGTGAATCAGTGATCAGCTTCACCAACCCTTCCCTCTTCTCAACACTTGAAATAATGAGGAAGAAGTCGCAGTTGTTCTGTTCATCTGGATGGAAAGCATGATTTCTGCATTTCAGTTAGATCAGAGAGAGCGAGATCCTCAAAGCGACTGACTCACTGCTGCTGCCGCCATATGGTTATTTCAGGTGTTACAGCAAAACAAATCATTCAAAATCACTATGCAAAAGCTGTGTAGTGATAAAATGCATTTTACTTATATATATATATATATATATATATATATATATAATTGTATTATGATTTACTATTAATAATATGTTGTATTATTATTTACTATTAATAATATGTTATTTAGGCGGTTCATCCCGCTGTGGCGACCCCAGATTAATAAAGGGACTAAGCCGAAAAGAAAATGAATGAATGAATGAATATGTTATTTATTTTATTATTTGGAAACATACACAAGGTTTTACTTTATTTTATTTATTTGTTTGTTTGTTTATTTATTTATTATTTGTAATAAATAATAATTTATTATTATTATTAGTTGGGGCATCAACTTCAATTTTAAATTGCAAACAAAGCTTCTATTTATAAGATAAAATGCATAAACATCTGACATTAAACCAACGAATAAACAATGAATGCATAAAAAAATACATATAAACACTTCTACAAATACATACATACATACACACATATATACATACATTTAAATAATCACTAAAATATCCTCTAATCACAAAAAGTTGATTTAAATAATTTTAGATCCCCTACTTGTAATCATAATAGTAATTTTGATAATTCAGCGATTCCCATTGGGAAAGGTCATGAAATATGGTTATAATGGCTGTGAGGTTTCTCTAGGGTTTCTGTGGAGAGTAAACTGCTCTAAACGTGGCTCATTTTACAGAAGCATCTTGGATCCTGCAATGGAGACTCAATGCATGTCACGGAGAGATGGATTTGTCGGAGGACTTGAGCACAAACAGCCTTTTGACAGAGCAGAGCCGGGAGACATTCTTACATTTCAGATGCTGTTACCATTGACTCCTTCTCAAACGGATGAGCGCCTCGACAAGACCCCGACATCACACAAACCACCTTAAATACGCTCGGAGCTCCTCAAAATCCCTCACATAATGACAGAATCCATGTGCTGTTACTGTACCAGCAGCATTATCACTGCCAGACCATAAAAATGTTTATAAATCAGTGCTGTGAAAAAGTATTTGCCCCTTCCTGTTTCTTTTTTTAGTTTGTATTTTTGCAAATTTGTTACAGTTCAAAGGTTTAGATCTCCAAAAAAAATTTATTTATTCATTCAATAATTTTCCTTCGGCTTAGTCTCTGATTTATCAGAGGTCACCACAGATGAATGAACCACTAACTATTCCAGCATATGTTTTACACAGCAGATGCCCTTCCAGCTGCAACCCAGTACTGGGAAACACTCATACACACTCACACACACTCATACATTCATTCATTCATTTTCTTTTCGGCTTAGTCACTTTATCAATCAGGGTTCGCCTCAGCGGAATGAACCCCCAACTTATCCAGCATATGTTTTATGCAGAAGATGCCCTTCCAGCCACAACCCATCACTGGGAAACACCTATACACACTCACATTCACACACATACACTACGGCCAATTTAGCTTATTCAATTCCCCTATAGTGCATGTGTTTGGACTGTGGGGGAAACCGGAGCACCCGGAGGAAACCCACGCCACACGGGGAGAACATGCAAACTCCACACAGAAATGCCAACTGACCCAGCCGGGACTCGAACCAGCGACCTTCTTGCTGTGATGCCACAGTGCTAACCACTGAGTGCCACCATGCTGCCCCTTAACTTTATTAGTTACTAATAACTTTAAGTAGTAACTAATCGCTTTTAGCCTTACTAACTATTAATAAGTAGCTAGTTGGTAGTTTATTAAGCTACTAGTGTTCATTAATGGCTTGTTAATACTGTGAATTGTGACCTAAACTACAGTGTTAGTAAATTATCATTTAAAAACTGCATTTTGTTTTTACTCTGGATTTCTTAGTTTAATATTAAAATTAGTTTAAGGATTTTTTTTTTTGACAGAACTGTATTCACCTTATTCTTCACGTATGAGCGGGCGCAGCCATTTGAATCTTTTTGGCTCGAGACTTCCGGTCTCATTCACTTCCATTCATTTTTAGACGTTAAAAACGGCTCGTTCTGCTGCTTGATGTTGCAAACTGATGTTTTCTTATTATATTATTCTGCTTTGTCTGTATAGTCATGCAAACACTTGTTTGTAGAGCAACTAGTTTGACCCTTTTCTGCCGTTTAGTATTCCTAGTCAGTTCTCCCATAGGCGACTGAATCGGAAGTTCTAAAACAATCGCAAAAACAAGCGCACTTCCACATTGAAGAATAAGGTCAAAAGACCTGAATAACTTCATGCTATTTTAATCATTCATTCATGCATTCATTTTCTTTTCGGCTTAGTCCCTTTATTAATTTGGGGTCACCACAGCGGAATGAACCGCCAACTTATCCAGCATATGTTTTACGCAGCGGATGCCCTTCCAGCCACAACCCATCACTGGGAAACACCCATACACTCCCATTCACACACATACACTATGCCAAGGCTCTAACCAGCGACCTTCTTGCTGTGAGGCGACAGCGCTACCCACTGTGCCACAATGCCGCCCGCTATTTTAATCAAATGATTATTATAAGTATTTGTATTAATAATTACTACTATTTAATTATATTTATTGCATTACAAGTTTTGTGGCTTTGCCAAATGTATATTTTTATGCATTAAATCCATAAGTAGGAATGCATTTTTCTTTGTAATTAACAAAATTGATGTGTACACTTAATTAAAAGTACCTAATTTTAAAACTGTGCATGCGATTTACTCAAACTAAGAAATAAACATCAACTTCTATTTGTCCTGGTCTTTGTTTACCGGGTAAAAACAGCAGGATCTAGAAGCTTGTGGTGGATTTCAGGTGACTAACACAGAATTTCAATGATCAGCGGCTGCTGTCCACAGAAATGTCAAGTAAATTTAGAGCTCACACAATGCCATGGGACTTTACCGAGCCTGATCTTCAACAGACTTTCAGTACCTTGTGTTTTTCAGCAAAACAGTGTTTTCTCCTTCTTCTCAGCTTCTGGGAAAAGCAACATAAACACTGCGGTGCCACCAAACTGCTTTCATGCTACAATAAAGTCTCCTTTCAGGCTGTATTTTGTCAGTGTCGCCTTACTGACAAAGAAGCAGCAAACAATGGGCATCACCTCATCCTGCAGGATGTTTAAATGGGAAAACACAGGCGTTTATGCAGATTCAGAGGAATGTCAAAAGTCAGGCACAATCAGAGATGGTCACAATGGGCTCATTTGAGGTTTACAGGACCCTGTGAGAGTGTTTAGCGGGTCAGCGGGTCATTTGCTGAGACGTGCCTGGATCACTGGTCACGAGATCCTAACAAGAGCAGATGGAGATGAGGAGGACTAAACAAAAAAAGTGGTTCAAAAGAGTTCAGAGTTGAACTACAACCTTTCAATTGCCTACTGTAGAAAGACTCGCATCACTAATACACCAACAGACCAACACAGGAAGAAAACAATGCAATTTAAACTTCTAACAGACACAATTAAAACTGACAAATTACAACAAATGAAAGAAAGACAAGCTAATAGAGGAAAGGAACTGAGAAAGAAGAGAAAAAGGAAGGGAAACAGAAAGGAAAAACATGAATGAAGGTAAAGAGGAGGGCAGAAGAAAGACCGAAGGATGAAGAAAATACAACAAGGAGGAAACATGGAGAAAGGAAAGAAAAGGGGGAGGAAGGGAGAGAATACATGGAAAAGAAAAAGAAGTGGAGTAAAGAGGAAAATTAAGGAAATGGGAAAAGAAGGAATAATAAAAATCTGAACGAACGAAAATGGAATGAAGGAAAACAACGGAGAAATAAAATTAGAAAATATAATGAAGGAAGGGCGGCACGATGGCTCAGTGGTTAGCACTGTCGCCTCACAGCAAGAAGGTCGCTGGTTCGAGTCCTGGCTGGGCCAGTCCAAACACATGCGCTATAGGTGAATTGAATAAGATAAACTGGCCATAGTGTACGAGTGTGTGTGTGAATGAGAGTATATTAGTGTTTCCCAGTACTGGGTTGCAGCTGGAAGGGCATCCGCTGCATAGAACATATGCTGGAATAGTTGGTGGTTCATTCTGCTGTGGCGACCCCTGATAAATAAAGGGACTAAGCCGAAGAAAAATTCATGAATGAATGTTTATTTTGCACTTTTGCATCACAAGTAGCTTTTCAGTTCTGTATTGTGATTGTGAAAAAACAATTCCGCCTGTTCAGAATATTTAGAAAAAGCAAGCACTGGGAGATTTGTTATTATTGTACCCATATCGAACCGTGACCCCAAAACCAAAGTACGTACCGAACCGTGTACCGTTACACCCCTAAACCACACACATGATGCAGTTTAACCCTTGTGTACTGTTCAAATTGACTACCCTTTCGTTATGTTGGTGGCTGTTTTTGCCCCATTGACTTCCATTATAATTACATTTTTTTGATTGCAAAGTCATGACACCAAATAATCATGCATTCTTGATTGTTGTTGTTTTTTCCTGTGGGGAAAAGGGTCAAACTGTTCATTTTTACTGTCAGTCATCAGTTACCATTAACCCTTTAGATAAGCCTGTCCAAAAAAATTCCGACTTTCATATGAAACACTCCATTTTGTGGAGTAAAACAACAAATTATAATGTCCGTGCATAAATACATGTACTATGTTTTATATGTTCTGAGAGCTGAGCTGCTTATTTTTTATTTTCTCAAATATATCAAGGTAAGTGGGGCAACACAGTGGCTCAGTGGTTAGCACTGTCGCCTCACAGCAAGAAGGTCGTTGGTTCGACTCCCGGCTGTGCCAATTGGCATTTCTGTGTGGAGTTTGCATGTTCTCCCCGTGTTGGCGTGGGTTTCATCCGGGTGCTCCGGTTTCCCCCACAGTCCAAACACATGCGCTATAGGTGAATTGGGTAAACTTAATTGGCCGTAGTGTATGTGTGTGAATGAATGTGTATGAATGTTTCCCAGTATTGGGTTGCAGCTGGAAGGGCATCCGCTGTGTAAAACATATTCTGGAGAAGTTGGGGGTTCATTCCGCTGTGGCGACCCCTGATGAATAAAGGGACTAAGCCAAAGGAAAATCAATAAATGAATGAATATGCTGTCATGGCTTTGCAATCAAAAAATGTGATTATAATGGAAGTCAATGGGGCAAAAACAGCCCCCAACATATTGAAAGCGTAGTCAGTTTGCCCCTTGTATTGTTGAATTTTTGAAACTTTTCTAAGCATTTTCCCAAAATATGGTTGAAAATAAGATTTGGCATAAAAAAATCATTCATTCCATTTGCTGAAACATAGAGAAAGTTGTGGCCCAATTAAGACTCTAAATCACCCCAGAGTGGATGAAAATATCCCCGACAGCACACAAGGGTTAAAGCTGTGTACTAGAATATCATCTCCAGATCTACTGGATTTTCAAGGTGTTTTGGTTTCAAATGTCAATCGCAGGATAAAAAGGTTGATCTGAGTGTTTGAAAATGCTCAAATGAATGGTTTGTTCCAAAAATACACGTTTCCCAATTTAGCAAGTGTCGACGTCACTGCCGCATCATCATAAAGCTGAAAGTCTAAAGGCTGTGAAGCTCTCACACTTTGAGGAGAAACACAGGGAAACTCCCATGCAGCAGAATCCCTCAGAAAGGCCAGACGATCCACTCATTTCCTCAATTAAAGCTCATTTCCATCCAATCCCGTGGCGCTGAAGTGATCATCTGGAGCGTTTGCATATCAACACACGCTTACGGGCGCTCTGTGAATGTGTCAATGCATGTGTGAAGAAACAAAAGCAATGATTAACCTGTGCTTTACTGCTCCACCAGGACGCTTTTAAAACTCAATCAGTTTCCTCAATGGAGAAACAAAGAGGCTTTGTGCTGGGAAACAGCTGCTCTGGGAACAGCAGACATTATGGAGGAACACAAGCTTTTCCAGGACAAACCCAAGAAAACAGCGAGCCATCTTGCTGTTTACAAAATTACACTGTAAATAAATGCTGGGTTCCAGGCAATTCCTTCATGTTGTCTCAACCCAAATCAATTAGGTTAACATAACTGTTTTTTTCAAACTTAAGTGGATTGAACAAAAAACAATTAAGTTTAAAGTAAGTATTAAGTAAAAAAACGTAACAATTGTGTTGTTTCAGCTCATTTTAAATAAGCAGTTTGAACAACCAGCCAGAATAATTTTTTGCAACCCAGGCTCATTTTGAAAACGTACCGCTATATATATTTCTGGAGAGCGTCAAATACGTCCCAGGAGCTACGTTTATTTGCAGGGGTTTTTTTATGAATCCACCAGAGGCCGCTGTGTACGCTTTTGAGATCTCAAATTTCTCTCGTGAGTGCCATTCGCGCCTGCTGTTCTCACATAAAAATCCACCAGAGGTCGCTGTCAACTTACTGACTGAATGACTGATTTTTACCATGTTTTCAGATTTTACCCCATTCTCACCCTGTTATTTACTTGTTTATTTAGTTTTTTTGGCTTTTGTTTTTGTTTTACCTGCTTTCCGTTCTTTGCCGGACTCAAACCCCGTCAACGTGGTCAACTCCTCTCTGTGTCTCAAGTCCGCCGACATACATGGTGAGCCACTGACCAAACTGGTAACAGCAGGAAAGCCGTCCATATGGAGGTAAGCGGTCAGCTGGTAAGTGCAAAAAGGAACAGCGTCATACCGCCCCGTAGAGTCCATTTTAAAGACCAAATGCGGTCATACATACCTCTGGCTACATAATTCGTGATCTCCAGAAACGTATATAGGGCTACGTTTTCAGAATAAGCCTATGTTGATTTTTTGAGTGTACATTAAGAGCCTTTACAATTAATTCAAGACTAATGGTGTCAATTTAAATAAGAAAGAATTATAAATCACATGAAAAAAAAATTATGAGCCCTGATGTGTATTTTTAATTCAATTTTATTTCCCAAGTGCTGTTTAACAGATTTTTTTCAGCACATATTTTTAAACATTTTTTAGTATTTAGCATAAAATGCCATTTAAAGACTTAACTAGGTTAATTAACATTAAGTTAGGTAAGTCATTGGACGAGAGCATTTTTTTCTTTAGACAACTGAGAGGAAAAAAGTCTTAATATTAACATTAGCAGTTTTTACATTCATTCATTCATCTTCCTTAAGCTTAGTCCCTTTATTTATCAGGGGTCGCCACAGCGGAATGAACCGCCAACTATTCCAGTATATGTTTTACACAGCAGATGCCCTTCCAGTTGCAACCCAGTAGTGGGAAACACTCATTCACACACACACTCATACACTACGGCCAACTTAGTTCATCCGATTCCCCTATAGCGCATGTGTTTGGACTGTGGGGGAAACCGGAGCACCCGGAGGAAACCCACGCCAACACAAGGAGAACATGCAAACTCCACACAGAAATGCCAACTGACCCAGCCAAGACTCGAACCAGCGACCTTCTTGCTGTGAGGTGACAGTGCTAACCACTGAGCCACCATGTTGTCTGCAGTTTTCACTTTTTTTTTATTTTTTTATATTTCAGTATAACTAAAAGAATGAAAACTTTCTGTAGAATACAAATATAATAGACATATACAATAATAAATAATAAAAATAATAAACATTACTTGGGAAATATTTGTGTATATTTCAGTCTTAAACTGAATAAAGAAACAAAATGATAAACTATTTAATAAATAAATAAATGACAAAATAAGAAGAAAAATACTTGATTACCATTTGAATATTTGTAAGATACATCAGTTAAACAATATACATGAAGAAATTATATGTATGCCACTAAATTAATATAATAATATAACAAAACCAACAACAAACACACATTTATTAATATATAACTGTCTAATTTGAACTGAAATTAAGATTAACCTTTCAGACTATTTAAGAAATAAATTAATAAATTAGTAAATAATAACAAAAAGAAGTGGAAGAAAACTGCTTAATAAATGCATGATCATTTTAAATGTATATTTACATTAAGATGATCTTTTATTCATGAACTGCTTAATTACTTAGAACTTTTATATTTTTATTGATTGCTCTTATTGAACATTTTAATGTAATATTCAATAGTTTAACTCTTTTCCAATCTACAAATAATGTAATTATTATTATCATTATATATTGATAATAGTAATGGTGGAAATGATGATGATGATGACAATGGCAATATGATTCATAAATTAAGAACTAAATTAAATTATGTAATTTTACTTTATATGATTATTCTACAAACCAAGCAAGTTGAAAGAATAAAAAAATAAAAAAATAAATAGAAAAAGGAATAACAGCTTTAAATGTATATTTACTTTATAGTTTTACTTTTTTCATGCATAAACTGCTTAATTACTTAAAATAAACTGATTGATTATTCTTATTCAATTTAACACTTTAATTTAATAATTATTAATTTAAGTCTTTGCCAAGCAACAAATTATGTTATTAACAATAATCATAATAATTAAATAATTTATTTTTGAAATTAATATAATTAATATTTTTTATAATAATTTAATCATTCAATTCACAATTAAATTAAATTATGCAATTTTACTTTATATAATGATTACCCTACAGACCAAGCAAGTTGAACAAAAAATTAATTAAATTTAATAAAAAAAATTAATACAAAAATAACTCAATATGGGCGACGCGGTGGCGCAGTGGGTAGCACGTTCGCCTCACAGCAAGAAGGTCGCTGGTTCGAGCCTCGGCTGGGTCAGTTGGCATTTCTGTGTGGAGTTTGCATGTTCTCCCCGTGTTCGCGTGGGTTTCCTCCGGGTGCTCCGGTTTCCCCCACAAGTCCAAAGACATGTGGTATAGGTGAATTGGGTAAGCTAAAATTGTCCGTATGTGTATGTGTGTGAATGAGTGTGTATGAATGTTTCCCAGTGATGGGTTGCAGCTGGAAGGGCATCCGCTGCGTAAAACATATGCTGGATAAGTTGGCGGTTCATCCCGCTGTGGCGACCCCAGATTAATAAAGGGACTAAGCCGAAAAGAAAATGAATGAATGAATGAATAACTCAATATGAAACAACTAAATATAAAATAAATAAACAAGTACATAAATAAATAAGCTATTACAAACTGCCAAGTCATGGCTATGACACATGATAGTGCTTTAAAATACAAAACAGTAACTTGATTCTCAAGCTAACAACCTAAAAACCCTAGAAAACCAAACCATCCCTAAACATAAAATCAGCAACTATTGTTCGAACAAAAAAAGAAAGAAACAACTCCTGAAACAAAACCCCGATCAGCCCCCACACCTCTTCTGTGTGATTCTGAGAAATACAGCTCATATCAGAGGAAAATCGCATCGCATCAGATCCAGACAGACAGACAGAAGTTACAGAATATGTCCAGGGTCAAAGAAACACAAGTGTCCGGTCGGCCTGCTGTTGAAACCGCCTCTGCCTGAAGCTCAGCCCATAGAGGGTATAAAGAGCAGCAGACGCTCCAGTCCAGCTTCAAACCTGCTTTACCTGCGCTACATCACAACTGCAGCTACTCAATACTACTGCAATGCTGTCCCGGTGAGTCTACACAACACGGCCTGCTTTACATTTCTGTGCTTCAATACATTCTGAATTACAGATATAGTGTCTGTGTATCATAACAATAGTGTTTATAATCTGAACTGATTTATTCATTGATTTATTGATTGATTTTTATTGATATATCACTGATATTTTTTGTGTTATTCAATTCAATTCAAGATTCAATTCAAAATAATTATCGTTTCAAAGCAGCTTTACATTATTGCATTACAATCAAATTCAAAACAGTTGAGGTTATTAGTTAGCATACCTTTATAACTTTAATTAACAAGTAACTAGCTTTTAACAGTTAAAGTTATCGTATATAAGCATAGTTAACCTGCAGTTATATATATAGGTGATGTTAATGTGTATATATTCAATGAGGTGTATTGTGTGAAGTGTATGTCTGTATCTCCAAGAAGGGAACACTGTAAAAAATGCTGGGTTCCACACTATTCTTTCATGATGTTGCAACACTGATTGATTAAATCAACGTCATTGTTTTTACAAATTTAAGTGGATTGAATATAAATCAATTAAGTTGTGCACAAAAAAACTCAAGAATTGGGATGTTTCGGCTCATTTTAAATAAGTTAGTTTGAACACTGCTTTCTTTTTGAGTGTATATGAACAAATGACTTTTAGAGAAAAGATTGAAAAGTGAATTAGTTTATGTGCTAGAATGTCTGGGAGTGGTTTACTTTTACTATTGTGCATTTAGCACAAGTGAAGAGCAAAGGCTACTTTTGGCAAGCCAACAGTAATATAGTATTACAGGTTTATTTAATAAATAAATGACAAAAAGGGCAAATGCATGTTTTTGCTTATAAATATTTAATTATTTTAAATGTGATTTATCTTGGTGTTGATCTTGGATTGATCATGCCGTTTATAAGGAAAAAGCATACATCAAGCATTGACTTCAACTTTAACATTTAATTAATGTTAAATAGAATTTATCTGTTTTGTTTTTTTTATTGTTTATTTATATATAATTTATATATTATAATATATTTCACTTTCATTTAAATATATATATATATATATATATATATATATATATATTATTTTATTAGTTTTACTATCAGGTTTTTATTATTAAGTTATTAGTTTATTATACAATATAATATATATTATATATATTATATATATTATAAATAAATAAAAAATGTACATATGCGTGCTACACATTTTTCTGAAAAAAAATGCATAAATTCATATTTTATTTTTGCAATTTACAATTTTTATCATACACAAAATATAATATAATAATATATATATATATATATATAAAAGAATATATAAGAATATACACACAAACACAAATATATACTATATTTAAAGTTGGTGTATGTGTACAAATTAATATTTTCTTTGAAATCCAATACAATAATATATTTGTGTATACACATTAAATTAGTCAGTACCAAAACTTTGACCACCCTTATTAATATATAAATAATAAAAAAATTATACAAAATATATAGATACTAAAGAGGAAAAATCAAGAGAAACATAAAAACATTACATTTATTTGAGATTTTGTAGTTTGTAATTATATTGAAATACCTTATTGTAACTTGACCACACTCTTATTTTAATGGATATATCTGTTAAATAAACTTTTATGTTTAAATGCACCAACAAAAAAAAAATAGATACAAATATGAGAGAGAGAGAGAGAGAGAGAGAGAGAGAGAGAGAGAGAGAGAGAGAGAGAGAGAGAGAGAGAGAGAGAGAGAGAGAGAGAGAGACTTTCAATAAATATATAATTTATTGATTTATCATGTTTGTGAATGTTCACATGATTAACCCATTTTTATTCTCTCATCATACAGGACAGTGGTTGTTCCGTTGATCTTGGCATTTGTGGGTGTCTCTATCTCAGCACCAGTTCACAATAACAGTAAGAAATTTCCCCCATATAAACCTGACATCATCATATTCATATACAGTCCATACTAATCATCATTACAGCCACATATATCCATACATACCACTCCAGATCACACTGAATACCTAAACTGTGATTGTAGAGAGTAACATGAAGCATTGCAATGTGTGTGTGTATAATGAGTGTGAAATCAGAGCCCCAGACTGAACACAATCGAGTGTTGTTCACCTGTGCTGAGCCTCTATAGGAGATGAGCTCTTATAGACCCGTTCACTCACTCACTCATTCACTCTGTCTTTGATTTTTACAGATGGAACTGATAATGATGGTAAGAATGTTTCTCTTATACACTCCCGGCCTTCAGAACGATCTTGCTAACGATCACTTTTATAAGCTAAACTCGCTGCCTCTGAATGCACGAGTGTGTCTGAACAATGAACGCCATTGTGCGACTGCTATTGTTCAGGAAAGATCTCAGCTGTTTCTCAGACAGACATGAGACTTTCTCCTGCTTCTCAGATATTTCTGACTTTAGCAAACTCACATGAGTCTGCTTTAATGATCGGAAAAAGAGATATTTTCTGGTCATTTTTGTACAAAAGTCTCAAAATGTTTAAATTAGGTGTATTTTTAGGGGCGAATAAAGATTTTGATGCCATACATTTGCAATTTTATGTCAATTTATTACATATTTATAGAAGTATATGTAAATATCATGATATCTGTTTCAAATATTAAGTAATATCTTGTAGCAAGTAACAAATAATGCATTAAAACTAAACAAATTTAAGCTTAAAATTAAATAAATATCTACCAATGGTTCAGAAAATAAACCTTTTTAAAATAAATATAATATTAATATTTTATTAAGTAATGTCTTACAAGTAATATTAAGTAATATTTTACAAGTATCAAAAATGTACAAAAAATAAGTTCATGCTAAAAAAGTAAGACTTATATTCAAATTATACAAATGTTTAAAATGTAAATGTCAAATTTTACAAATGTGTTGTAAATGAATGTGCTCTGGTTATGACTGAATGTGTTTTCTATGTTATTCCTCTCAGAATCGGCAGCAGCCCTGCTACACATCTTTACTGGTAGGTCACAATAAGTTAAATCAGTTCATTCCTATCAATCAAACTAGCATAGAAGCAAAAAACAAACAAATCAACAAAATCAAACATGTTTTCCTCTTTTTCCAGTTCAGATTCATGCAGATTTTGTAACTCCAGTGCCTGCAATTGGAGACACAGGTTGGTCCGGCTCATATCGATCCAAACTCACTCAAACGTTTATTATAAAATTGCAGAAAGGTTAAATGGCTTGGGTGTGTGTCTATTTGGAATATCATATTTAAGCAGGCTTTATATGGTAATAGAAGTATTTACAAAGAAAATTGTTGCATTAACAGCCAGACAGATAGACAGACAGATAAACAGACAGACAGACAGACAGACAGACAGACAGACAGACAGACAGACAGACGAATAGACAGACAGATAGACAGACAGATA
>CAIGQV010018201.1:1942552-1958463 GCA_903798115.1 Danio jaintianensis | reverse complement strand
GACAGACAGATAGACAGACAGATAAACAGACAGACAGACAGACAGACGAATAGACAGACAGATAAACAGACAGACAGACAGACAGACAGACGAATAGACAGACAGACAGATAGACAGACAGATAAACAGACAGACAGACAGACGGACAGATAGACAGATGGATAGATAGACAGACAGATATATAGACAGACAGACGGATAGATAGACAGACAGACAGATGGATAGAAAGACAGACAGATAGATAGATAGACAGACAGATGGATAGATAGACAGACAGACAGACAGACAGACAGACAGACCGACTGATAGACAGACAGACAGAGGGATAGATAGATAGACAGACAGACAGGCAAACAGACAGAGGGATAGGTAGACCGATAAAAAGATGAATAGATAGACAGCTAGACAGACAGATAGATGGACAGATAGATAGATAGACAGACAGATATATAGACAGACAGACAGATAGATAAACAGACAGATAGACAGACAGATGGATAGACATACGAATAGAAAGACAGACAGATAGATAGATAGACATACGAATAGCAAGACAGACAGACAGATGGATAGCTAGACAGACAGAGACTGACTGATAGATAGACAGACGGACGGACGGACAGATAGACAGACAGATAGACGGATAGATAGACAGGCAGGCAGGCAGATAGACACATGAACAGATGACACAGACAGACAGAAAGACAGACAAATGGATAGACAGACAGATAGTTAGCAGACAGACAGACAGAAAGACACAGGCAAACGGACAGAGGGATAGGTAAACAGATAGACAGATACACAGACAGACAGACAAAGGGATAGGTAAAAAGAAGGATAGACAGACAGATGGATAGACAGACAGACGGACAAAAAACAGACAGATGGATAGACAGATGGATAGATAAACATACAGACAGACAAACAAAAGGAATGGGTAGACAGATAGACAGATGGATATAGACAGAGACAGGCAGACAGACAGATGAACAGAAAGACAGACAGGCAGACAAACAGACAGACAGACATGGGGATAGTTAGACAGATAAACAGATTGATAGACAGACGGACAGACAGACAGATAAACAGACATATGTTCAGACAGATAGACAGACGAATAGATAAACATACTGTAGACAGACGAATAGATAAACATACTGTAGACAGACAGGCAGACAGACAAACAGACAAGCAAAGGGATAGGTAGACAGATAGATGGATAGATAGACAAATGATATAGACAGACAGACAGACCAACAGAGAGATGGATGGACAAATAGACAGATAGACAGGTGGATAAATAGGTAGACAGATAGACAGACAGATAATAGACAGACAGACATACGGATATACAGACAGACAGATAAACAGACAGATGTACAAGTGAAAGTAACTCTAGAAATCTTCTTTTAAGCAGGAACTACAGACGGAAAAGACTCAGCAGAGAAACATGAAGGTAAGAATCAGCAATCAACTCTCAAAAAAACTAGAACACACACAAAGAGCAGAAGTGAAGTGAACAGACATAATAATAAACACACATGGCCCTCTGTGCTTTCAGCTCCCAGTGACTCGTCTGACACCACTGAAAAACCAGGTCAGTGTCTGCTATCACCACTCATTCAGTCTAACATTCACAAAGACTGGATACCTGAGCTGAAGAATTTCACAAGCGCACACACCCAAAGCACTGATATCACCATGATGATAACACACCAACGAATGAATGAATGAGAGTGATAACACATTACACACGGATTAATGTTTAACCGCTGTGTGTTCGGCATCAATGAGCTCAGAGAGTCAGTCTTAGATTCCCGAGCAGGAGACACTCAGTCAACAGGAAAAGATTACAGGAGTTAAAGCAGCAGATAAAGCTGAACAGCTCAGGATTGTGAAAAGTCGTCACACTCCATCAAATCACAGCATGAATTCATGAGACGCATTATTCAGGAAGGAAAGTCAGTTCATTTATGGATGATATGAAGATGTGTGTTTTATGTATTTTTGGCTGTTCATTTAAGTGACAACAGCATTTTGGAAGACTGAAAATCCAAAAATATACATTCATTCATTCATTCTCCTTCGACTTAGTCCCTTTATTCATCAGGGGTCGCCACAGCGGAATGAACCGCCAACTATTCCAGCATATGTTTTTCCACAGTGGATGCCCTTCCAGTCAAATCCGCCACACTATGAACTTCAACTCCATACATGCACTTCGCATACACACACCTGTTCCCAGTTCTGGGGATGAGACAGACGAAGCTGCTCATGAACTGATTACATGGACTATAAAGAGAGCACTCACACACACATTGTGGCTGAGTCTTCTGTAACGTAAAGCAGACACTTCTTCTTGGTTTATATTGGCGGTTAGCATACAACTTTGAGGTGCATGTCCGCCACCTACTGGTTAGGAGTGTGAATCAAAAGTGACGTTTCTACCCTCTTATTCTTATTTAGATTCTATTATATAACCCCGCCTCTCTAAGAAACATTAGTAAAGTTTTCCACTATTTAAAGTGCTATTAATATCTATATTTACATTATTACCCTCAATGTCCATTATCATCATATTCCGTTCCCTCTTATATAGGGCAGGACATTTCTTCACAATATGCTCTATATTTTCCTCATCATTACAATGATTACAGTTTCCACTTGGATGTCTCCCTATTTTAAACAGCCCGCTATTTAAAGCAGTGTCCAAACCTTAACGTTGATATAACGGTTTCCTCACGTCTACTTCTCCCTGCTGTTCTGTTTTTACCCACCATTCTCTGGATCATGTAATACCATCTTCCTGTTCTTTCTTCCTCCCATTTCTTTTGCCATCTCTCCCTCACATATTGTCTAATTGTAGTCTTCATTCATTTTTACTAGGTCTTAAAAACATCAATATCTGATTTTATTTTATTTAATTTTTTTTATTAGTGGCCTCCTTTGCATATTCATCTGCTTCTTCATTCCCTAAAATTCCAACATATGCTGGTAAAGCAGACGCTGACAACAGAGTGCTCTCTTTATAGTCCATGTAATCAGTTCATGAGCGGCTTCAGCTGTGTCTGTGTGTGTGTGTGTGTGTCTCATCACCGAAACTAGGAACAGGTGTGTATGCGAAGTGCATGTATGGAGTTGTAGTCCATAATGTAGTTATTAAGCGGAAAGTGCCATTTAAAGACTTTATTAGGTTATTTTATGTTTACTTGCCAAGTTAGGTTAATTAGGCAAGTTATTGGATAACAGCAGTTTGTTCTGTAGCCAATCAAAAATCAAAAAATATATATATTTAATGTCATATAATAATAATACTGACCTTAAAATTGCTTTCTTTTTTTTTAACTGCTAAAAAAAATAAGTCTTTCCCCAGAAGAAAAAATATTATAGGAAATACCACTAAACTTTCCTTGCTCTGTTAAACATCATTAGGAAATATTTGAAAATTAATAAAAAGTTTGCAGAAGGGCTAATAATTTTTATGTTAACTGTATATGTATGTAAGACAGATATACAGACATATAGACAGATGTGAAAATGAAAGTGACTCTGAAAATCTTCTTTTAAGCAGGAACTACAGACGGAAACGACTCAGCAGAGAAATATGGAGGTAAGAATCAGCAATCAACTCAAAATCACAAACTAAAACACAAAGCGCACACACACAGACATACTTGAATCAATATACAGTTTGTACAGTTGAAGTCAAAATGATTCAATCTTAAGTGTTTGTTTTTTTCTTTTTCAAATATTTCCCAAATCTTTCACAGTATTTCCTATAATATGTTTTATAATATTTAATTTATAAAAAAAAAATTAAAAACCATTTTAAGGTCAATATTATTAGCCCCCTTAAGCAATATTTGTTTTCAATTGTCTAAAGAAAAACATAGTTATACAATGACTTGCCTAATTAACTTAGTAAAGTCTTTAAATGTCACTTTAAGCTGAATACTAGAATCTTGAAAAATATCTAGTCAAATATTATGTGCTGTCATCATGGCAAAGAGAAAAGAAATCAGTTATTAGAAATGAGTTATTAAAACTATTATGATTAGAAATGTGTTGAAAAAAATCTTACTTCCATTAAACAGACATTGAGGAAAAAATATAAAGGGGGGCTAATAATTCTGACTTCAACTGTATATAATATATTTAATATTCATTCATACAATCATTTTCTTTTCGGCTTAGTCCCTTTATTAATCTGAGGTCGCCACAGCGGAATGAACCGCCAACTTATCCAGCATATGTTTTACACAGCGGATGCACTTCCCGCTGAAACCCACCACTGGGAAACATCCATACACACTCATTCACACACATACACTACGGACAATTTAGCTTACCCAATTCACCTATAGCACATGTCTTTGGACTTGTGGGGGAAACCGGAGCACCTGGAGAAAACCCACGCCAACACGGGGAGAACATGCAAACTCCACACATGCCAACTGACCCAGTCGAGGCTCAAACCAGCGACTCCCTATATTTAATGTTATATAATAATAATAATGACCTTAAAATTGCTTAATTTTTTAAAAACTTTTTATTTTTAGCCAAACTAAAAAATAAGACTTTCCCCAGAAGAAAAAATATTATAGAAAATACTGTGAAAAATTCCTTGCTCTGTTAAACATTGCTTGGGAAATTTTTGAAAATTACTAGAAAGTGTGCAGAACGGTTCATAATTTGATGTCAGCTGTATATGTATGTATGTATGTATGTATGTATGTATGTATGTATGTATGTATGTATGTATGTATGTATGTATGTATGTAAGACAGATAGACAGACAGGCAAACAGATAGACAGATGTAAAATGAAAGTAACTCTAAAAAATCTTCTTTTAAATAGTAACTACAGACGGACAAGATGAAGCAGAGAAACATGAAGGTAAGAATCACTAATCAACTCAAAATCACAAACTAAAACACAAAGAGCACACATACTTGTTTCAATATATATATATACAGTTGAAGTCAGAATTATTACCCCTTATTACTAGTATCTTGAATAATATCTAGTCAAATATTATGTGCTGTCATCATGGCAAAGATTAAAGAAATCAGTCATTAGAAATGAGTTATTAAAACTATTATGTTTAGAAATGTGTTAAAAATTGAGGAAAAATATACAGCGGGGCTAATAATTCCTGAGGGATAATAATTCTTCAACTGTATATAATATATTTAATGTTATATAATAATATTTTCCTTACAATTGTTAATTTCTTTCATAAAAACTGCTTTTATTTTTAGCCAAACTAAAAAAAAAAGAGAAAAATATTATAGGAAATACTATGAAAATGTCCTTGCTCTGTTAAACATTGCTTGTCAACTGTATATGTATGTATGTATGTATGTAAGGCAGATAGACAGACAGACAGACAAACATATAGACAGATAGATAGACAGATGTAAAAATGAAAGTGACTCTGAAAATCTTCTTAAGCAGGAACTACAGATGGAAAAGACTCAGCAGAGGAACATGGAGGTAAGAATCACCAATGAACTCAAAATCACAAACTAGAAAAGAGCACACACACAGACGTACTAGATTCAATATACAGTTTATACAGTTGAAGTCAAACTTATTCACCCTCCTGTGATTTCTTTTCTTTTTCAAATATTTCCCAAATGATGCCTAATTACCCTAACTTGTCTAATTAACCCAATTAAGCTTTTAAATGTCACTTTAAGCTGAATACTAGTATTCTGAAAAATATCTAGTCAAATATTATGTGCTGTCATCATGGCAAAGATAAAAGAAATCCGTTATTAGAAATTAGTTATTAAAACTATTACGTTTAAAAATGTTTATACAATTTGAGGAAAAATATACAGCGGGGCTTATAATTCTGGAGGGCTAATAATTATTCAACTGTAATATTTAATGTTATATAATAATAATATTTTTTTGTTTATTGTATTTATTTTTAGCCAAACTAAAAAAAGTAAGGGAAAAATATTATAGGAAATCTTATGAAATGCTCTGTTAAACATTGCTTGGAAAATATTAGAAAATTAATAAAGAATTCACAGAAGGGTCAATAACTTTGATGTCAACTGTATATGTATGTATGTAAGGATAGACAGACAGAAATAGAGAGACAGACAGACAAGCATATAGATAGACAGATGTAAAAATTAAAGCAACTCTGGAAATCTTCTTTTAAATAGTAACTACAGATGGAAAAGACTCTGCAGAGAAACATGGAGGTAAGAATCAGCAATCAACTCCCAAACTAGAACACAAAGAGCACACACACAGACATACTTGATTCTATCTATCTATCTATCTATCTATCTATCTATCTATCTATCTATCTATCTATCTGTCTGTCTGTCTGTCTGTCTGTCTGTCCGTCCGTCCGTCCGTCCGTCCGTCCGTCCGTCCGTCCGTCCGTCTTTCTGTCTGTCTGTCTGTCTGTCTGTCTGTCTGTCTATCTATCTATCTATCTATCTATCTATCTATCTATTGCCATTATTATTATATTATTTTAATATCGGGCTGCACGGTGGCGCAGTGGGTAGCACGTTTGCCTCACAGCAAGAAGGTCGCTGGTTCGAGCCTCGGCTGGGTCAGTTGGCGTTTCTGTGTGGAGTTTGCATGTTCTCCCCGTGTTCGTGTGGGTTTTCTCCAGGTGTTCCGGTTTCTCCCACAAGTCCAAAGACATGCTGTATAGGTGAATTGGGTAAGCTAAATTGTCCGTAGTGTATGTGTGTCAATGAGTGTGTATGGATGTTTCCCAGTGATGGGTTGCAGCTGGAAGGGCATCCGCTGCGTAAAACATATGCTGGATAAGTTGGCGGTTCATTCCGCTGTGGCGACCCCTGATTATTAAAGAGACTAAGCCGAAAAGAAAATGAATGGATGAATGAATATTTTAATATCAAAATGCAGTCATTTTCATTAGTTTTGAATTTTTTTCTATTATTATAAGAGGTACACAAATGAAACTAACTCACATACAAATAGAAAACAGAGAACAAATGGATAACATAAAGCAAAAAAATAAACAAAGTTGTTATTTTAATATCTGCCTATTTAAGTTTTAATTAAGTTTATTTCGGTTGTTTCGTTGCTTTTGCCATTTTTATATTTATGTTTTTTTTTTGTTTTTTATATTTAGTTTTTTTTGTGGCTTTAGTATTGTATTTCAGTAACAATATCTCCAAAAAATTCATGCATTTTTATTGGCAATGTTACAGTTTGTTTTTAAATACAATCAAACAATTAAAAAAAGATCTTTGCAGGCATTGAATTACATTCTGTCTATCTTCATTACGCACACACGAGTGTGAGGCTGCAGTGCAATGAACGGCCACCGGTGTCACTAATAACATTCATTCATTCATTTTATTTTCGGCTTAGTCCCTTTATTAATCCGGGGTCGCCACAGCGGAATGAACCGCCAACTTATCCAGCATATGTTTTACACAGCAGATGCCCTTCCCATCACTGGGAAACATCCATACACACTCATTCACACACATACACTACGGACAATTTAGCTTACCCAATTCCCCTATACAGCATGTCTTTGGACTTGTGGGGGAAACCGGGGCACCCGGAGGAAACCCACACGAACACGGGGAGAACATGCAAACTCCACACAGAAATGCAATTGACACAGCTGAGGCTCGAACCAGCGACCTTCTTGCTGTGAGGCGATCGTGCTACCCACTGCGCCACTGTGACGCCTCACTAATAACAAGGCTTTCTCAATTCTACACACACTATAAATCAATAAATGAACACTTCTATTCTTTATTTCCTTTTTAAAGAGACTGATGGGGCTCCTGACAAACCAGACACACACAGTAAGTCATCTCACCACTTCATTTCGAAAATCTGTGACTCATTTTAGTAAATACACTCTAAATTTTAAACTTTAAACACATTTTTTTCTCCATTTGCGACTCCAAAAACAAGTAGTACCCTAAAATGCATTTGAGTAATTATCATGTCATTAAACTACTCTGAAAATGAAATTAACAAACACCTATCTATAAAAGACAAGCCTCACATTCTGCTAATCACTTTTCCTAACAAAAGCACATTTGTTTATCAGACGGAACAGATACTGACACAGACAAAGACAAAGAGACAGACGCGTCGCATCACAAAACTGGAGATTCAGGTGAGTGAATCAAACACAAAGATTAAGATGTATTTTTAAACGCAAAACTGCCTCATTAAAGCACTTTCTTTATGTGCTGCAGATGAGAAGAAAGACAAACCGTCAGCGGAGGACCACACAGGTAAAACAACACGGACATACACATGAAACCATGGAAGAGTAATTTATATGATGATGAGTCCAATAAAACGTGTCCTATTTCAGATGGCAATCATGCTGGAAAAGATTCAAAGGATTCAAAGGAATCACCAGGTAAGCAAACAGAAGATAAATACACATAACTCAATTAGACCTGTCACAATAATCAATATATCGATTATCGCACAACACATGGACATGACCTCAATCATTTTTGGTGATGCAATATATATCGCCCATACATAAAAACCAATTCTAGGAACATTTTAGCTGATTGTGCAACATCTCTATCTCTACTGGAGGTGTCAGTGTCAGTATGCTTAAAAAACACTGTAGTATTTACTATAAATTACTATAGTATATTTTCATGTGGGTGTCTGACGAATGAAAATAGATCTGGTAGCAGATATCACAGCCTCTGTTACTCTTTACCTTGCACTTTTTTATTAATATTTATTATTATTTATTTAGGATATGAGTTTTCACATTCTGACTCCAATGCCTCATTATTAAACTGGTAAAATGACTATAATTAAATGAAATATTTTTAAGAATAAAATATGATGTGTTCTTTAGGTGTACTTGCATTGTGATGATATTATAATGTCATTCTGCATTATATAATGAGTGGCATAAAATGGTCTTAAAATGACAATAATATCGTTTATCGCAATATATTTTGGTGTAACATATCGTACAACAAAAAATAGATATTGTGACAGGCCTAAACTTAATGCTATAATGCAAATATTAAAGATTAACATAATAGCTCGCCAATAAATTATATATATTTTAAATATATATATTTATATTAACCAATGTTTTTAGTAACAGGTAAAAAAAGTTAAATTAAATTCAAATAAAGTATACCATTAAAATACAAACTGAAAATTCAATCGAGAATACTGATTACATAATATAATGTTAAAAAATAATGCATTTATGATAAATAAACATGTATATTAACATATTAAACAATAAAATATAATATAATAAATACAAATAGTACTTAAACAACACTTACTTATTCACCTGTTGTTTCTTCAATAAAACAAAGAAGAAAAATTGCGCAAAGATGTTTTTTATTCTTATCTATTTATCATTTTTAAGTAATTATACACCGCTTCATGTCATTTTAGTAGTTTTAATACTTACATAAAGTTATTTAAGTTAGCTGTCAGGAAGTGGTAAATTACTTAAATGAAATACATTTATAGTTAAATACAAAAGTGTCAATGAAAAAACAACTATCAAAATTTGTAAAACTTAACTAAAATTAAATTGCAAACTAAAAAAGCATTTTTATTTAATTATTTAATTTATTTAATTTATTTATTCAATAGATTTTATTTATTGATTTACTTTTGTGCTCAATGCAAAATAATATGATGCACTGTAAAAAACAATATGACAAAAAGTCAGAACAAATGTTTTTTTTATGTTACTTGAACTTATTTTAATATGTTAATCAGGTTTCAACTACATTTTTTAGGTTACACAAAGTTTAATTTAATAATTTCAGTCAGTTTGATTGATATAAGTTGAGACGACAAGAAAAGTTCATTTGATTCAACTAAAAAATTAAGACGGCAAGTATTATTTTTACATCGCACAAGTCTGGAAATGACACAAATTGAGTAAATAATAACATAAATTTTGGGGTGAACATGATAAACATTTCAGAAAGCAAGCATTAAAAAAATAATGATTATGACTATGATTATAGTTATGATGAATTATGATTATGACAATTAAACATGTGCTTCACAGACACTGCTGACAAGCCAGAAGGACCAGATTCAGCCACAGGTAAGGGTTTCTTATGCCATAAATTGAAAAATGTTCCTGCAAAAACTTCTGAACAACATCATCAATCATGCAGATTAGCAGATTAATATTTGGCTGGAGCGTTTGGGACCTGGATGTGTTTCTTATCAAGCCCGTGTCAGGTTGAGCACTGTTTGTTCGACATGAACATTGCTCCACAGCAACAATAGATGTGCCAGAACATGTTGTACCTGAAACAAACACACTTTTCTCACAGTGAAACAAAACATTGATGCTGAAACAATCTTGGCACACGCTGTACTTTCAGATGGAGACTCTGCTAGTGTGGAAAAGACTGATTCTGATCATTCACCTGATGAGGACGCAAACAAATCCTCCAAAGGTATTGATGATCACTGCATTTCTATTCCAACCCTGGTGAATTAATCCTATTTTATTTATTTTATTATTTAATTTTATTAAATTTTATTTATTTAATTTGAATATTTTACCATTATTTATTATTGCATTTATTCATTCATTCATTCATTTTCTTTTCGGCTTAGTCCCTTTATTAATCTGGGTTCGCCACAGCGGAATGAACCGCCTGCATTTATTTATATTTTATCTATATTTTTAATTATGAATCTTTTATTTTATCAGTGCTTTTTGGGTGAACAAATTCGATTTAGAACATTTTAAACATCAAAGCATTAAACATCAAAGCATCTTATATTCCACATGTAAAATCTGTCTCAAACAAAAGGTAAATATGCAAACTACAGGTGTTTGAAAGGATTTGGATGACTTTACTTTGAATATAGTCCAACTGGTGTTGTTTTCACATTATTTATGTTACTATTAAACAAAATAATATTTTAAAATGATCTTTTATTAATGCTATTTTATTCATTTTATTTTTATTATTTAATTTAATTTATTTTATTTTCATATTTTACCATTATTTATTATAGTTTTTTTCAAACTACAGGTGTTTGAAATTATTATTTATATTTAATATGAATTTTTTTTTATTTTGAAAGATATTTTCTGTTTTAATTGTAATAATTTGATGCTTTTGTGTTTATACTTTTTAAAAAATGGGTCTATTAAGCTTTTATTTATATTTCAGTTGAATGATTTTAGAATTTCAACTCTATTTCTTTCAATTAGTTGTGAATAAATCATTTTTGTGTTATTTTATTTCATTTTTATTTAAAATTCATTTAGACTAACAAAAAAAAAATGGTTAACACTATTCATTTATTTATTTATTTATTCATTCTTTCATTTTTCATTTTATTGTTAGGTCAATCTGTTGTGTGTTTTTGTCATTTTTAGTTAATTCTAATATACTAAAGTGGAAACAGTTATAGTTAAAATTAAGTGTTTTACTTTTAAGTTTCTATATTTCATTTCAGGTCAATCTTTTTACTTCAGATTTTCATATGTTTGTTTATGTTATGTTTTGAAAGATCTTTCAAAGTAATTCTCGTTTAGTGAACTGAAAGTATGAACATGTTGATTATTAACACTTGTGTGTTTGTTCTGAAGAAGCGGATAAAGACGATTCATCTGACAAGGATTCTTCACACACAGATGAACGGCACGACTCTGATGGTGAGCGAAAACACCACCAAACTAGTTTTATCATCTGCACACACCTCACGAATTTAAGTCTCCCGAACTTTTTTGACATGTTTGAAAATGATCAGAAGCTCCTAAGCCACTTATCCTGGTTCATAAGTGTCAAAGATTTCCATGCGATTGCTCCTGATGGGAAAAATATAGCGTATACAAGCTCACAGAACAGCAAAAATCGCACAGTGTTCACCCGCTTTTACAAGGTAGCATAAAGTTACAGCTCAACCTCTGTAGCTTGAACCGTGTTAGATTTAAATGTATAATTATGTGTTTACTTGTTTATTTCCTCTTATTTTACACATCAGCTCGATGTCTCACAATTATGTCCATTTAAGTGTTCTGTCTTGTGAGGGTGGGAAAGGGGTGGAGGGTGGTTAGAAAAGAATGTTTACATGTATACTGAAACGATTCTGTAAATTATTGATGTGAAAATAATACAAATATATTGATTTAAAAGATTTATAAATATGCCTTTGATAAATACATTTTCTCAAAACACTTTACAATTAGGTTGTATTAGTTAATGTCTTTTTCAAATATTTCCCAAATTATGTTTACCAGAGCAAGGAATTTTTCACAGTATTTCCTATAATATTTTTTTCTTCTGGAGAAAGTCTTATTTGTTTTATTTCGGCTTGAATAAAAGCAGTTTTTAATATTTTTAAAACCATTTTAAGGTCAATATTATTAGCCCCCTTTAGCAATATTTGTTTTCGAATGTCTCCAGAACAAACCACTGTTGTACAATGACTTGCCTAATTACCCTAACTTTAACCTAATTAACCTAGTTAAGCCTTTAAATGTCACTTTAAGCTGAACACTAGTATCTTGAATAATATCTAGTCAAATATTATGTGCTGTCATCATGGCAAAGATAAAAGAAATCAGTTATTAGAATAGAGTTATTAAAACTATTATGATTAGAAATGTGTTGAATAAATCTTTTTTCCGTTAAACAGAAATTGGGGGAAAAATATTCAGGTGGGCTAATAATTCTGACTTCAACTGTATATAGTAATGATATTTTGTTTTTTAGCCTCCGACAAAGATGAAAAACACGAAGACAAAGATGAAAAGAGCGGCGAGAAAGACTCCAGTAAAGACTCGGAAGACAAAAGTGATGACGGCAGCAACTCAGATGCTGATGAGCTGAAAGAATCTGACGAATCCAAAGACCACGATTCGGACTCGAAAGACTCCGACAGCGCAGAGAAGAAGGAGAAAGATGACGATAAAGACCAGGAATCTGCGGATTCCTCGGATTCAGCAGACTCTAAAGACAGCAACGAGGATAAAGACAAAGAGCACAGCGAGCAGAAAGACTCTGAAGACCACGAACACAAAGAAAAGCACAACAAAGAGAAGGAGGAGCATAAAGATAGCGATGAGGGAAAAGATGAAGAGGACAAATCCAAATCAGACGAACATGACAAAGACGAGTCCGAATCAAAAGAAGCTAGCAAGTCTGATGAGAGTGAACAGGAGGAAAAGAAAGACGACAAATCTGATTCTGACAACTCCAGTCGGGATTCACATTCAGACTCTGACTCTGATTCTGATTCAGATTCACACTCTGATTCTGATTCTGATTCACACTCTGATTCTGACTCTGATTCACACTCTGATTCTGATTCACACTCTGATTCTGATTCTGATTCAGATTCTGACTCAGATTCGGACTCGGACTCAGACTCAGATTCAGACTCGGGCAGCAGAGACAAAGAGGAGAAGAAAGAGTCTAGAGACGAAGACAGTTCTGACAGCGACAGCAAGAGCGACTCTGAGAGCTCAGAAACTGCAGAAGAAGGTGAACAATACAACCAGTATAGTCAACATTTGTAAAACCGTAATGTCAATGTACTGATTGATGCTTTTATGCACACAGATACTAATGACGACAAGGACTCCAGTGTGGAAAAGGAGAAAAAAGGTACTTTGGGATATGTTTGGATGCCCATTTTCAGCTCAGAGTAAATTAATCGTCTTTAATTACAAGTAAAAATAGGAATTGTGTGGTTTAAAGTTGTATGTGAGAGGTTTCAAGTCATAAAAGAAGTTTTATAGTGACTTTAAGAGATATAATGGCACAACTTAAGACATAAAATCATAACCTATGTATTTTTTAAGGCATTTATGGATATATTTGGAAGGCCATTTTCAGTTCAGAGTAAAATAATTGTGTTTAAATACAAGTTTAAATAGGAATTGTGTGGTTTAAAGTTATAAGTGAGAGGTTTAAAGTCATAAAATAGGTTTTATAGTGACTTTATGAGATATAATGACACAACTTAGCACATAAAATCATAACTTATGTATTTTTGGATATATTTGAAAGATCCTTTTCAGCTCAGAGTAAATAATCATGTTTAAATGCAGGTTTAAAATAGGAAACAGCAATTGTGTGGTTTATAGTTATGAATGAGACATTTAAAGTCATAAAAAAAGTTTTATAGTGACTTTATGAGATATAATGACACACCTTAAGACATAAAATCATAACTTATGCTTACAACTAAATCATAAATGAAGAATCAAAGTCATAATTGTCCATAAATTATACAAAATTGTAATTAATCAGTGGTTTTCTACCCTCTTTGTCTTTTTTTAAGTGCACTATGGTCATTTTTATCTATCTACTTATTATTATTATTATTATTATTTAGCATTTTGTACAGCACAGTGTTCAACTTCTGTTGTTTTTATTGTACTTTACACATAAATTTGATTTGATTTTTGATTTGATATCCAGTAGTCATCAACTGAAGTGGATCAAAAAAGTTTTTCAAAATTGTCCTTAGACAAGAATGGGTGGTGTTCAATAGTTTTAGGACAACTTTGATGTAAGGATTTAAATGTTGACTACAACAAAGAAATAATTTAAAGGTGTAATATAGTAATTGTGATATATTAAGTCATATTGCTAAATATAAAGTCACACTGTGAGAAACAAATGAAAATAGAGTCACAAACTGACAAATAAAGTCATAATTATACATACAAAGTCACATATGAGAGATAAAAGTCAAATACTGATATCTGAAATTATAATTAGTCATAATTTCAGATATAAAAACACAAACAAAAACATAAAATCACACATTGAAGGTTGAAGTGGCAGCATAAAGTCAGAATTATGAGTTTTAAAGTCACATTGAGAAGATACAAAGCTAAAATTGAAGATGTAAAATCATGATTGTGAGACAAAGTCATAACTGTGTGATATGAAATCAGGAATGAAATTATGAATTGCAAGATAGAGTCCCATTTCAATAAATATACAGGGTAATCTTATGAAAAAACTATATATTCCGGTATTTAAAGTTAAAATTGTACAATGATTTAGATTTAAATCACATAAAATCCCATTTTTTAAGTAATTTTGTGGGATAAAGTCATGACTGTATGATATTAAGTGTAAGGTTTCTGGTCATATTGTAAAATAGAAGGAAATTAAATGGGAAAAATAGGCTTTTGTAATATAATATCTTAGGTTTATCACTGTTACAGTTATCAACTCTAATATATTATAAATGTCTAAACCTACAGATTCGTCTGACAGTGCGTCGGTAGAGGCAAATGACTCTGACGGTAAGAAGAACACATTTACTGTTTTATTTATATACATATAACATATTATATTAATGTAGCATATTTCAATGCCAACCAGAGCTGATGCACAACACATCATGCAAAGAATTCCACTGTAAATCTTTCCTCATATAAAATTAGTGTCAGCAGAAAATAAAAAGATATACAGCATCTAAAACAGCATCCGTTACTGGCTAAAATATATAATGTCATTAAATATTTGTAAATTCATGTAAAAATAAACATTGTATTACATTTGAAGATAAAATTAATAGATCTCATTTTAATTTTAATATTCTTTTTCAATTATTTTCCAAGTGATGTTTAACGCAAATACGATTTTTTTAGCATAATAGTTTTAATAATTAATTTCTAATAACTCAATTATTTTAGCTTTGCCATGATGACAGTACATGATTAATATTTTACTAGTTATTATTTAGATACTAGTATTCAGCTTAAAGTGCAATTTAAATGTTAAGTGGTTAATTAGGCAAGTCTCTAAACAACAGTGGTTTATTCTTTAGCTAATCAGTGTAATAGAGCTAATAGAGTTATTTTTATTAAGAATTATTTTATATATATATATATATATATATATATATATATATATATATATATATATATA
>CAIGQV010018201.1:1912386-1928388 GCA_903798115.1 Danio jaintianensis | reverse complement strand
TGAAAGGTTAGCTATGGCTAGACAAAATGAAAAGTTAGCTATGGCTATACAAAATCAAAAGTTAGCTATGGCTAGACAAAATGAAAAGTTAGCTATGGCTAGACAAAATGAAAGGTTAGCTATGGCTAGACTAAATGAAAAGTTAGCTATGGCTAGACAAAATGAAAGGTTAGCTAGCTAGCTATACAAAATGAAAAGTTAGACAAAGCTCGAATGTTTTTTAAGTTAGCTAGCTAGACAAAATGAAAAGTTAGATATAGCTAGATAAAATTATAAGTAAGCTAGCTAGACAAAATGAAAAGTTAGCTAGCTAGACAAAATAAAGTTAGCTATAGTTAGAAATAATGAAAAGTTATCTATAGACAAAATAAAGTTAGCTATAGTTAGAAATAATGAAAAGTTAGCTATAGACAAAATGAATGTTAGCTTGCTAAAGAGAATAAAAAGTTAGCTAGCTGGTTAGACAAACTGAAAGTTAGCTTGCTAAACAAAATGAAAAGTTAGCTATAGCTAGACAGAATAAAAGGTCAACTAGCTAGTCAGTTATGTAAGCTAACATGTTTTACTTTATGTAGCTTCCCGAGTTTCCGTTTTAAAACAGACGGTATCACTGTAACACAATAGCACAGATCAATCAAAATACACACACTCATAGCTCACCTTTCACAATACAACAAAGAAAGCTTGTGTAGCTCTGGAGCTCATTAGCTTTGCAGCGACACACGTCCACTGAGCTCCTCTGAGGAGTTTATCGGGAGCCGGGCTTCAAGGCCTGCTGGTGTTCCTTACATTGTAGATCAGCTTGATGAGAACTGGCACGGCTGAGAGGAATGCAATCTTCCTGGGCACTGCCAGCTATTCAGATCCTGCTCTGGCACAACAGCAGCTGAACATACAGATACACCAGTATACAACAATGGACCATGCTAATTCATTTAATCTATCATGAACTATTCATATTTTCTTGGCTTACCCAGTCTTCCATTAAAAAACAACAATAAATATTCCATTATAAATACCCTTAAAATATTACAAACCATCACATTTTAACTATTAGTACACTACATTTGAATCATTTACGCTAAAATATATTTGAAAATGTTGTTTTAAACCAATGTTGGGTTCATTTCTTATTTAAATTACATTTTTTTAATCCAACTGTCCATATTTGACCCAGTGCTGGGTTTAAACAACCAGATTTGTTTTCTTCAGGGCAGGAAATTAACAAGCTTCTGGCAAAAATGGAACCAAATTGAACACAAATTTAAAATTAAGTTGTGTTTCTTTACAGCAGTCGCGTAAAAAACAGTAAAATGTGAAAGTTAATTTAAAATTTAATTTCTCAGCGTTACATTCAGTTGTATTAGAGAATCTTCTAATACGTTTTTTTTTTGTAGCGCTGAGCCTTTCAACCAATCACACTCGTTTCTGTTGAGTTTATAAACCCAGTAGCCAATCAGAGACTTTCGATTATTCAGCGCTGAGAACACCGGTGTTTGTTTGGGATTGAATTCATATCGTGAATTCATCGTAAACGACAAAGAACTGAAACGGTGTAAGTAAAAGATTGTTTTCTTCAGATTTAAAGCTTCAGTAATTTTAGCAAGTGTTTTTATGCATAATCTGTCATAGATTGATACCATGTAGTGATATATTATGTCTGCAGTCTGTGTGTAATATAACGTTTAGGCTACATTTTCTTTGTTATGTCTTTGTTATGGGTTACTAACAGTAATATTCTAGTAATATTAGTTACATTTATATATTTGACACAAAAAAACAACAATAACACTGAAGAAATTACAGAAATGTACCCTGTGAAGATAAAAATGTACCATGATTTACAAAATGGACGTTGTATTTACCTAACGTGAATTAAAGCGACGGTGGAGAGCAAGTGTTGTTGTGCAAACCTTTTTCCATGATTATTTTGGTGAATAGGTATTTAAAAATAAGCATATAAGTATGATTTCTCAAAGATCAAGTCAAATTATCTAATTTAATCACTGGAATAAGTTATATAAGTTAGTAATATATCCAAAACAGAAAAAAATATTTAGAAGTTTTCAAGTTATTGCTCTTTTTGCTGTATGATTGTCTCGAAAATATTACAAACTTTTGAACTATATTGTAAATTAAATTAAATAAATGCCGATAAATCAGTGCTAATAGTTTTCTGCATTGAAGAACCATCTTAAAACCTCAAAGTGGTTGTAAACTTTACCACATTCTTCAAAATATCTTCTTTTGTGTTCTCTCAGTTGAAAGGAAGCGCAATAATGACAAAAGCTGTAACTTTCTGCGTGAGTTCCTGTGTCTGCTGTTCTGCAGGCTGCTGTGCCCTCCACTGGCTGAGCTGCCTTACTGAAAACACATCTCTGCTAAAAGATGACGTAAATACACACACTTTTATTTATTTACAATCTATATAAAAGGGTTTATTATACAGTATAAATGTGTTGGCATTGAAGGGTTAAATGACAACACAAAAATAAAATGATAGAACAGATTGTTTGAAATGACAAAATAGTGCTTTCTATGAAGTAAATGACAAAAGAAGTTTCTATGACAGAACAGAAATGTCAAATGATAGCATACCGAAGGGTCCTATGATGGAGAAAAAGGTTTGAATGGAAACATATAAGGGTTCTCTTAGGAACAATGGGGATTAAATTAAAGTTCAAAAACAATCAAACAGAAGAGCTGCGCTGTAAAAAATTATATGATCAATTAGTCATGACAGCATATGTTTTTAAGTCATTGTAACTTATTAATCTAAGTTAATCATGTTCTAACTTAATTTTATAAGTTACGCAAGCTGTTTTAAGTCAGTTTAACATAATATAAATTCAATGGACTCATAAGGTTAATTTGATTCAACTTAAAAATTTAAGGCAACCAGGAATTTTTTACAGTGTGAATGATAACTATAGAGGATAACAGTCAGGATATGTAAGAAAGTATTCTCTCTTTTTTTGTATTTAATATTTATTTATTTGTTATCTTATATTTATACATTTCAGAGTCAGATTTTTTTTCGGCGAGTGTGCACAAACACACACTCATGTTTAAAAATGACGTTACCTGTTTGTTTAAACTACATATTTAAAATGACCTGAACCAACACAATTCTTGAGGTTTTATTTGGGACAACTTACTTTTTTGTATGTTTAATCCACTTAAATTTGTAAAAACTAATAAATTAATTTAATTCATTCATGTTATCCCAACACAAATCGATTGTGTGGAACCCAGCATTTTGTACAGTGTATTTTTTGTTGTTGTGGTTTTCAGGAGCTCAGGGTACATACATATCAGCATACAAATAAGAAAGACATCAGTGGAAAATAAATTAAACAATAAAAAATGTTGAATTCATTCATTCATTCATTTTCTTTTCGGCTTAGTCCCTTTATTAATCTGGGGTCGCCACAGCGGAATGAACCGCCAACTTATCCAGCATATGTTTTACACAGCGGATGCCCTTCCGGCCGCAACCCATCACTGGGAAACATCCACACACACTCATTCACACACATACACTACGGCCAATTAAGTTTACCCAATTCACCTATAGCGCATGTCTTTGGACTTGTGGGGGAAACCGGAGCAACCGGAGGAAACCCATGCCAACACGGGGAGAACATGCAAACTCCACACAGAAATGCCAACTGACCCAGCCGAGGCTCGAACCAGCGACCTTCTTGCTGTGAGGCGATTGTGCTACCCACTGTGCCACCGTGAGGCCCAAAATGTTGAATTATATATACTAATATTGACTGTACAAATAAGAAATAAGAATATGAATAGAAATAAAAACATTTGTATACAATATTTTTAGAAAACATTACAAAAGAAAACAAGAACATACATACACACATTTAATATGTCAAAATCTTTGACGTAATCAATTTTCATTTCACAGTTACTCAAAAATAAAGGCTTTTACAGCCGTCAGTGCTTCCATGAAGAACCTTCAACATCTACAGAACTGAATTTTGAATCACTTAAAATTAATTTTCTTAACAAAACAATATATATATATATATATATATATATATATATATATACATTTTAAGAGTTTTCACTAAATTGTTTTATTACACTTTGTGAAAACATTCGGAACGTTCATTTTTAGCATTGTATATTGCAGATCTGAGTATGAACTATGGATCAAAGATGTCAGTTCTCGTCTGTGGTTCGATTGGAGTGGGTGTAGTTCGAGTCCTGCCCCTTAACAAGATGGGGGGCTGCAAGGGTATAAAATGAATTTTGCTGCCCAGTCGAGCATAAGGAAGTCAAAAGCACGTTTGCTGGTTGCTTTATGTCTGCTGCACACATAGAAACATAAAGATGCTGTTAAGGTAAGGCAGTGATGTTTGATTTATTGCAACTGATTTTATTCTCAAATGGATTTTATTATTATTATTATTATTATTATTATTATTATTATTATTATTATACCTTGACACAACCATTGTACTAAAGTTCTTTTTGGATAAAAGATAGGGGTCAAATAACACAAATAAAAGATAGGAGTCAGTAATATGTGTAAGTATTTTAAAATATACTCATTTTATGCTCACCACAGCTGCACCTATTTGCTTTATAATTAATATTTTTTTTATATTTAATATTCTAGAATGAGTGTTTTCTGTTTGCATGTGTTTAAAGTGTATGTGTCTTATTCCTGATGATGACAAGCCTGAATTTTTACTCTGAAATTTAAATAATTATAAGCGATTTATAGCTAATTAATCAATAAATATAGCAGGAAGCATATTAAGGTATCTGAATTTGAATTATTATTATTTATTCAAAGCTAATTAAATGTATATGCATCAATTCATGCATTCCGAAGAATCAAACCCATGACTTTAATGTTGTTTTAGCAGTTTTAGCCTACTTTAAAGCATGTTTAGTGCAGCATTTGTTTGTAATAAGCGAATAAGTTTGCAACGATCTACATTTGACTTATTTTTGCATCTGTAAAAAAAAATGCTGGGTTCCACACAATTGATTTGCGTTGGGGCAACATGAAGGAATTAAGTTAACTTATTAGTTTTTACAAATTTAAGTGGGTTGAACATGAAACAATGAAGTTTTCCCACGAAAAAATACCCCTCAAAAATTATGTTGCTTCAATTCATTTTATATAAGTAGTTTGAACAAACAGCAAAGATCTTTTTTGAGCTTAGTTTAATTTTGGAGTCTCTTTTAGTGATGTGGTTTCTAATTATTAATATAAAATAATCTAAAAAAAAAAATAGTATAAAATGAATAGTATGAAATAGTATAAAAACATAACAAAAAGTATAAAATAATATAAAAAATAATATAAAAACATCTCAAAAACATACTTTTTTGCAATTTCCAGTGCTGCTTATATGTGTAATTTATTAGTGTTTTCAAAAAACATCCAATGAAATCATTTGTTTATTAAAATAATGAAATAATAATTATTTCCTATTAAAATAATAAAAGAATGCATAGTTGAACTTGTGATTCACCCAAAACAGCAGAGTATTTTGTTTTCAGGTGTAATTGCGCTTCCCGTTTGCTTATTGTAGTCTCTTATCGTTGTGCTTTGACAGAAATCTTGTAATCGCTTCAGTGGCAGTTGTGTTTTTGGTCTCCAGTGTATCAGCGGCTCCTGTTGAAGGTACGAACTCTTCTCCCAGAGGGGCTACATGTAATGACACACTCCTATGTTTAACATACAGTGGCCGCATGTTTTTTCACACAGAGCGCTAAATCAAATTTTGCGTTCTTTCAGATAAGGAGCCCGAGGAAAATGACTTTGAGGCTGAAGAGGGTGAAGAAGAGCTGTCTGAGGAGGAAGAGGGTAGGAGATGAAGAACTTTTACATGAGATCCGGTCAAACCGCATCAAGAAGCCCAGAATTTAAAGGGATAGTTCACTCAAAAATGAAAATTATTTTGTTGTTTATTCTCTCTCATGTGGTTTAAATATTTAAACATTTATGGTGTTTCTGTCTTCTGTTGAGCACAAAAGAAGATGTTTTGAAAAGTGCTGGCACTTATTGACTTCCATAGTAGGAAAAACATACTATGGAAGTCAATTAGTGCCAGCATTTTTCAAAATATCTTTTGTGTTCAGCGGAAAACAGAAACTCAAATAGGTTTTGAACAAGTAAAGAGTGAATAAATGATAACAAGGTTTAATTTTTTAGCAAACTATCCTTTAAAACATATATAAACATAAATTATCCCTTTAAAGGAATAGTTCACCCAAAAATGTAAATTATATTGTCATTTATTTTCTCTCATGTGGTTTTAAACATTTATGGTGTTTCTGTCTTCTGTTGAGCACAAAAGAAGATATTTTGCAGAATGCTGGCACTTATTAGACTTCCATAGTAGGGAAATAATTACTATGGAAGTCAATTGGTGCCAGCATTTTTCAAAATATCTTCTTTTGTGCTCAGTAGAAAACAGAAAAAAGATAAATAAAATGTTTTTAAAAAGAGTGAATAAATGATAACAAATTTAATTTTTTAAGCAAACTACCCCTTAAAACATATATAAACATATGTTATCCTTTTAAAAGGAAAGTTCACCACAAAAGAAATATTTCCTCATTTACTCTCCCTTCACTTGTTCCAAACATTTACCATATTTCTATCTTCTGTTGAGCACAAAAAAAGATATTTTGAAGAATGCTGGCACTCATTGACTTCCATAGTAGGAAGAAAAATACTATGGAAGTCAATTAGTGCCAGCATTCTTCAAAATATCTTCTTTTGTGTTCAACAGAAGTTAGAAGCTCAAATAACAAGTGAAGAGTGAATAAACAATAGCAAATATTTATTTTTGAGTGAACTATCCCTTTTAATAGAATAACATTCATGATAAACGATTATAAAAGTCAACCTGAATCACTTTTAACATTTTTTTAAAAATCCGTTCTGCTTGATCAACTCATTTTTAACAAAGTTTCTGAGACACAATAAGAGCCTTTTAACTAGCAGATGAGTGAATGGCAAACTGTTATTCTGATAGCAGTCAGCAGATCTGAGGCTTTCGGGACAGAAAGAGGAGAAGAAGGGACAAACAAAGGAGCGGTTGTTATAAACTCTATCGATTTTCCCTTTTCTTTACAGATGATGATGACTCCAAAGGTCAGCATATGAAGGGTGGGTGACAGGTTCACAACCTCAGTCATCTTTAATAATCACATAATGACTCATAATTTGCCTTAAAAGTCAATTGGCTTCTCAATAAGCTTGAGCTATTCTAAATATTTAGGGGCTTTGTCGTAATTATAGCAGAAATTACACTTTCAGAAAAGGGCCATGGTATTATTGTATAGTATGATTATGAGACAAAAGTTTTATTTATTTTAAGCGCCACGTTTCATAATCATAAAGTGTTACAGTATATATCAAAGCAGCATACAATGAATGTTTTTGGATATATTTTGGAGAAATTATAATATTATTTGAAGTAAATTTGAGTACACAATAATCAATATGGGGGCGACGCGGTGGCGCAGTGGGTAGCACGTTCGCCTCACAGCAAGAAGGTTGCTGGTTCGAGCCTCGGCTGGGTTTCCTCCGGGTGCTCCGGTTTCCCCCACAAGTCCAAAGACATGCGGTATAGGTGAATTGGGTAAGCTAAAATTGTCCGTAGTGTATGTGTGTGAATGAGTGTGTATGAATGTTTCCCAGTGATGGGTTGCAGCTGGAAGGGCATCCGCTGCGTAAAACATATGCTGGATAAGTTGGCGGTTCATCCCGCTGTGGCGACCCCAGATTAATAAAGGGACTAAGCCGAAAAGAAAATGAATGAATGAATGAATAATCAATATGGATTTTTAGATTAGTCGATTTGTAGTAGAATATATATTTCTGGATTATACTATATTTTAGTACCATGGAGTATTTAAAAATGTCATAATTTTACCGTCTGTTAAAACCATGTACTACAGTACTTTTTGTAAGGTAATTAAGAAATACTACCATTAAAAAAGTTTGGGGTCGATAAGAGATTTTTTAAGGCTGCATTTTATTGACCAAAAATACTATCATTCAAAAGAACTGTTGTCTATTTAAATATATATAATTTATTCCTGTAAAGCAAAGTAAATTTTTAGCATCAATCATAAGTTTCACAAGACTCTTCAGAAATCATTGCAATATACAGAAACATTTGATACAAATATGTTATATATTGGGATGCATTTTAATCCAAAATACTTTCCCAACATGTTTTTACTACATTCTTGCTGAATAAAATCATCTTATCTGCTCCAAACAGTTTAGTAGAATAAATGATAGCATTCAAAAAGGACTGAACTTTTACCATATGTTTGAAATTAAATATAATAAATCAGTATTAATGTGGATACGTAAACTCTGGTAACACTTTTCAATAAGGTTGAATTAGTAGATGTTAGTCGATGCATTCGTTTACATGAATGAACAGTGAACAACTCATCTGTTAAGCATTACATAATCTTTGTTAATGTTAACTTACTCATATTCTAATGCATTTTTTTACATTAACAGCTCATATGTACTTACTCAAACACTAATGCATGAACAAATGTTAGTAACACATTAGTGTATGTTGGACTTTACAATTAGGTTCCTAATTCCCTTAACAAATAATTTTTTAATGATAAATCTTGTTAAAGAGTCCACAAACATGAATGTCGTTCAAGTTGAAGCTGAGATTTCAACTTTAACACTCCAAAACAGGCCGGCTATTGATGCTTGTTAACTTTGTACTGACATGATTTATCATTAACAAAGCATTCATTAAGGGAATTAGGAACCTTATTGTAAACTGTACATTATTCCAACATTAACTAATGTGTTAATAGCATTTGTTCATTATTTGTGTTCATTAAACTTTTATGAGTTTCTTTCTTCTCTTAAACACAAAAGAAGGTATTTTGAAAAATGTTAGAAACCGGTATCCGTTGACTTCCGTAGTATTTGTTTTTCCTACTAAGGAAGTCAATGGTTATAGGTTTTCAACATTTTTAAAAAATACCTTAGTTTGTGTTTAACAGAAGAAAGAAACACATAAAGGTTTGAAACGAGTAAAGTTAGAGTAAATGTTTTTCCCTTTTAAAAGGGATAGTTCACTAAAGAGTTAACATTTACTCAGTATTTACTCTCCCTCAAGTGGTTCCAAACCATTATGAGCTGTTGAAAACAAAATAAGTTATTTTGAAAAATGTTAGAAACCTGTAACCATTGACTTCTATAGTAGGACAAACAAATGGAAGTCAATGGTTACAGGTTTCTAACATTTTTAAAAATACCTTATTTTGTGTTTAACAGAAGAAAGAAACTCATAAAGGTTTGAAACAAGTAAAGGGCAAGTAAATGATCACAGCATTTTTAGTTTTAAATGGATAGTTCACCCAAAAATGAACATTAAAATAAATAAAAATAAAAAAAATTGAAAATGTGCTCAGTATTTACTCTCCCTCGAGTGGTTTCAAACCTTTATGAGCTTCTTTCATATAAAGGGCATATAAAGGGCATGTTTAAAGTCATATATTTTCAGTTTTAAAGGGATAGTTCACCCAAAAATTAACATTTACGCAGTATTTACACTCCCTCAAGTGGTTCCAAAAACTATTATGAGCTTTTTTTCTAATGTTGAAAACAAAATATGTTATTCTGAAAAATGTTAAAAACCTGTAACCATTGACTTCCATAGTAGGAAAAACAAATGGAAGTTAATGGTTTTTATTTATTGAACATTTAAGATTTAGAACTATATACAACAAAGCCTGTGATCCACCCAGCAGAAAGGGAAATTATAATAAAACAAAAATAGTGCAATAAGAAGTACAAAATCAGGATTCGAACATGCCTCTTTCATATTTGACCAAAATTTTTACAGTTTTCTTGCTTTATTTATTTTGCCTGTAGTATATTCCAACTAATAACGTCCAGTAAGTAGAGTTTCATCAACTGCTGAAGTCATTCTTAACAAATGTGTTGTTCACTCTTAGTTCATCTTAGATACATCCTTATTGTAATGTCACTGTTACATACAATCCAAACTAAAATGACATCTAAAATGCACATAAAAATGATAAAATCCCCCTTAAATAAATATAACCAGTTTATGCAAGTCATAAAGACCCTTAAGCACATGTAAAAAGAGAGGTTGTCCTTCCACCTGGGCGGAATGGATTGATTGAGTCGCAAGAAATGATCTGAGTGAATGTTATAATATGTTTCTTGTCCCTCTTTCTCCCTGAAGGAGCCGGATCTCAGCAGGCCACCACAGCACCCAAAGGCTTGGGTAAGGTGAAGCTAATCCTCTTTAGAGAAAAAAAAGACTGGGAAATAGTTCACTGGGTGCAGCAAAGTCAGTCAGGGCTTAATCTGGTTTAGGGATCAGGTATGTGGGGATTTCACCACGGTAGATCAGCAGCATTGCTTGATTATTAATAAATGTGGAAAGACAAAACAACAGGTGCATGGAAGACAAAGGGTCTTGGAAAGCCTTTATAAAAAGTCTGCTATAATTGTAGTCTATGGTAACACTTTAGAAAAATAGTGCATTAGTTAATGTATTTACTAACAGTAGCTAAGTATGAATAATCTTGTAAAGCATGTATTAATCATAGTTCAATATTAACTAATGCATTATCACAAATAATAATAATGATGTTATAAATAAATACAAAGTCGCACTTGTTAAGATTAGTTAATGCACTGTGAGTTAACATGAACTGACATTTTTTAAATATAAATAGCATTATTGGTAACAAAGTTGAATAAATACATAATAAATGTATTACAAATTGTTTGTTCATGCTAGTAAATACATTAACTAACATGGACCATTATTTTAAAGTGTTACCTAATCTATAATAGATCTTCAATCATTTTAAACAAGTCTTAAAGAGACAGTTGAGTTCAATTAATTTATTCATTTATCCGTTCATTTGTACTGCAGAGCCAGGCGCAAGTATAACTCAAGCTACAAAGTTAGGATTGCATGCACTGTAAAAAATATCTGTTAATGAATAGTTTCCATATTTTCCATGTATTTGTGGTTGTGAATTGCATTATGGGATGTTGATCTCTGCTTTGTCCACTTTTGATGTTGAAAATTCAACTCTACAGTTTAGGGCTGGGCGATATGGCAAAAATGCAATCTCGATTAATTCTTATGCATATTAAACAATAACGATATATATTTCTATATCAGTTGTTAATGCTTCCAGATTTAAAAGAGTATTCCAAAATTAAAGGGTCCATTAAATAGCATAACCTATTTTCGGTGGCCAATAATTTAAAAGCTGTATTTCAAATATGCAAGCAATCTGCGCGTATAATGCAAAACGTCATACAATAAAACTAAAAGTCATTACTTAAAGCTTTAAACAGACAACCTGTGAACACAATATATGAATTGTTGTTCCTTCAAGATTCAAAAAGCCCTAAAGAACTTCCAACACCTCTCATGTCAATTTAGATTTAATGGATAATTGGTATGAATTTGTAAGATCTCATTTGTACAATTTAATAATAATAATTCCTTACATTTATATACTGCTTTTCTGGACACTTTTTGGGAATCTCCTCATCCACCAGCAGTGTGCAGCATCCACCTGGATGACACGACGGCAGCCGTATTGCGCCAGACCGCACACCAGCTGATTGGTGGAGAGGAGACAGAGTGATGAAGCCAATTATAATATGGGGATGGTTAGGAGGCCATGATGGACAGAGGCTAGTGGGCAAATTTGGCCAGGATGCCGGGGTTAAACCCCTACTCTTTTTCGAACGACATCCTGGGATTTTTAATGGCCACAGAGAGTCAGGACCTCGGTTTAGCTTACCCAATTCATCTATAGCGCATGTCTTTGGACTTGTGGGGGAAACCGGAGCACCCGGAGGAAACCCACGCGAACAACATGCAAACTCCACACAGAAATGTCAACTGACCCAGCCGAGGCTCGAACCAGCGACTTTCTTGCTGTGAGGCGATTGTGCTACCCACTGCGCCACCGTGACACCCTTATATTATTATTATTATATTATATTATATTATATTTTTCTCATTTGTTGTCAAAGTACAGCTTTTAATTTTAATACATTTTTGCTTTTAAAAACTCTTAAATTCAACTTTGTGAGACCTGCAGAAAGTCCGCTATGGCGAAATGAGGGTTATAGATGAAATGTAAGACATGTATCAAACATCGGTCTCATTTGTAGTCACAATACAGCTTTTAAATAAATTTTTTTGCTTTTAAAAACTCTTAAATTTGACTCTGATATGGCGAAATGAGAGTTGATGTTTTTTGGGGGCAATTTTTAATACCGTTTACTGTTATAAATGAAATGTAAGACCTGCATCACAATATCGGTCTCACGTGTAGTCACAATACAGCTTTTAATGTTAACATGAATAATTTTAGCTTTTAAAAACACATGAGCTTGAGCATGAGTTTTTCTTTGCCAATTTTTAAGACAACTATAAATGAAATGTAAGACCTATATCACAATATTGGTCTCATTTGTAGTCACAATACAGCTTTTAAATACTATTAAATTTGACTCTGCTATGGCGAAATGAGAGTTGATGTTTTTTCGGGGCTGATTTGTTGAAACTAAAAGGCTGTTTTTCCTCCAAGGTTTGACTCCTGGCAGCAGCGTCGCGGGCGAATCCCCAAACGGTAAGGAAAGTCTACTCGATAACATGAAGTTGTGTTTCGGTGTGCATTAACCTCTCACGGTGAAAGGTGAATTTGTTGAGAGCTCAATGGCCACTTCTCAGGCCTTTCTGAAGTCCAATACATCTTTTGACAAAACCTTTTTGCTCTCGTTTCCCAGGTCACAAACTTAATGGTGGCACTCAAACGGGCCAAGTCTGTAAGTGTGAACCTGATCTGTCAGGGGCAAAACTTTCACACAAGTCGCACTTTAGAAAAGCAACACCGACTGACCCCTTGTAGAGAACGCAACAGTATACTGTACACGGACATAGGGTTCGAAGCCCAACATCAGGAGGTCAAATCTAGATGTGTGTGTGTGTGTTTTCTTTTTTCTGATACTGAAATAGTGTTTTTGTCATTGCAGCGTCAAGCAGCACATCCACAGCTTCAGGAGGAGCAAATGGTAACTCACATTTTGGTCATAATATAACACAGCCAAAAAATGTGGTACACTAAAACTAAAATGTCATTCACAATCAAATTAAAGGGATAGTTCACCCAAAAATGTAGTCATTATTTACTCAAACCTTTATGAGTTTCTTGGTAACCATTGACTTGCATAGTAGGAAAAACAAATACTATGGAAGTCAATGGTTACAGGTTTCTAGCTTTCTTCAAAATATCTTCTTTTGTGTTCAACAGAATAATAAAAACTCTTAAAGGTTTGAAACAAGTAAAGGGTGAGTAAATAATAAGAGAATTTTATTTATTTTATTTATAATAACAGAATTTTTTTGGGGGTGAACTGTTCCTTTAAATGATGGACTATTTTTATAACAGTAGTAAAATAAATCTGCCAGTCAGACAGTCATGTCTTAAAGGGATAGTTCACCCAAAAAAACATTTGCTCACTATTTACTTTTAATCAAGTGGTTCCAAATCTTTATGAGTTTCATTTTTATGTTAAACACAAAAGAAGATATTTTGAAGAAAGCTGAAAACCGGTAACCATTGACTTCCATAGTGGGAAAATCAAATACTATGGAAGTCAATGGTTATAACTTTCTTCAAAATACCTTCTTTTGTGTTCAACAGAAGGTAAAAACCGCTTAAAGTTTTGAAACAAGTAAGGGGTGAGTGAATAATAACAAAATTTTCATTTTTGAGTGAAGATTTTCTGAAGAAAGCTGGAAACCTGTAACCATTGACCTCCACAGTCGGAAAAACAAATACAAGTGAGTGGTTACAGGTTTCCAACATTTTGTCAAATATCTTCTTTTGTGTTCAAAATAAAAAAGAAACAGATTTGTGACAAGTAAATAAATAGCGAGTACATTTTCTCTTTAACTGAACAACAAAACAATTCATTAAATAATTTATTCTTTTATTCGTTTTGATAAAGTATGTTGTATGTTTTGACATTAGTGTGAATGATGATGGAATATTATTTTACCTGTTATTTTCACAGGTTATTTGAAACATTACATATAGTTAAACTTTACTGACATGTTGCTTGCATATAATATGCTTTCTATCTATGTGTATAAATTCACTGTTGTAAATTTGAGTTGATGCAGACACCAATATAAGAAATCTCATCATTTATTCATGTGTCAATTTTAAAACACTTATAGACCAAAATAATAGACCCTAAATATCAAAACACAACATACAATATGAAAAAGACTGAAAAAAATAAGTTAAAACACTACCATAAATATAAATACTAGTCTTTTCTAATCTTTCTTAGTCTACTAGTTTTATCATTATTATTATTTATTTATTTCTTTACAAAGTCTGCATTTTTGTCTGCTGCTGGCCATAATTTCGATTTCGAAATCAGAATTATGCATTAAATTAGTTAAATTAGTTCACTTAAAAATGAAAATGTACTGCTAATTTACATACTCTCTGGCCATTTACGATGTAATTGACTTTGCTTCTTTAGTAGAAAATTAAATATATATATTTTTTTAGCTGACACTAAATCCAAACCCTTAGTGAGAAATGAGACAAGTCAATGGCTACCGGCGTGCTAAGAGTAAAAAAACACATACAGGCAAATACTCGTGACTCCAGATGACACAATGAGGTCTTATGAAGAGAAAGAATATACAGTAATGCTATAAATAATGTGCTTTTTAAAAATCGTAAACCAAATCGTTTTGCTTCATTAAACCCCATTGTTTTAATGTGAATAAATGAACAGAGTGAACTACCCCTTTAAATATCAATCAATAATGTCCTACATTTGAGCATTGGCTGAAAATTGAACAATTATTTGAAACCAGGATCAAATTGGACAACATTTTCCCTTTACAATAGTTTTCAAAATGAAATATGCTACAAAATGTGTGATGTATTACAATAAAACTGGCACTATTTCACAAAATCGATGAAAAGCAAGTATTTAATCCAGAATATACTTATAATGTGGGCAGCGAATAAGGTTTTGTTGTGTAATTAAGCCGTGGCTGTGATATTGAATTACTGTTAGTGTTAAGACAGGTGTCAGGGTTTTATTACTGTATAAAGAAAGGGTCCTCAGTAGTGCTCATGTGTTTTTGTTTTTTACAGGAGGTAACGGTAGAGACGGGTATTCTCATTCATCTGGCTCAAGTTCTCAAGGTACTGGATTCACCTGTGAAAAACAGGACTTTCTTTTTCTCTCTAACACATTTTCTTGCCTAATGGCTGTATTTATTTCACTTACAGATGCAAGTTACGATGGACAAGATGGGTCCAAATCTGAGATAGCCCCTCCAGGTACCTGATGACTGAATGAGTGAATGAATGAATGAATAATAATAATCATAATAGTTCCTTAAATTTATATAGTGCTTTTCTGGACACTCAAAGCGCTTTTCACATTTTGGGGGGAATCTCCTCATCCACCACCAGTGAATGAATCAATGAATAAATGAATGAGTGAGTGAGTGAGTGAACAAATGAGTAAGTGAGTGAATCAATGAATCAATCTATGAACGGATGAATGAACAAATGTATTAATGAATGAATTAACAAATGAATGAGTGAGTGAATAAACAAATGATTGAGTGAATGAACAGAGTGAGTGAGTGTGGGAGTCAATGAACCAATAAGTGACTGAGTTAATGAATGAATCAATCAATGAACAATTCAATGAATGAACGAACGAACAAATGAATGAGTGAGTGAGTGAATAAACAAATGAATGAATCAATCAATGAACAAATTATTAAACAAGCTAAGGTATTAATGAATGAATGAGTGAGTGAAAGAATGAACCAATGAGTGAGTGAGTAAATGAATGAATGAATCAATGAACAATTAAATGAATGAACGAACGAACAAATGAATGAGTGA
>CAIGQV010018201.1:1883352-1904256 GCA_903798115.1 Danio jaintianensis | reverse complement strand
GATAGATAGATAGATAGATAGATAGATAGATAGATAGATAGATAGATCGATCTGTCTGGTTAAGTGTCTCTTGTTCTGTCCACTAGACTCTGCAGGACCGGATTATCTCTCTGCTGACAATGGGAACGGTGATTATAGCCACTCAGTCAGTAAGTGAAGCATGTCTGTTGACTAGCAGTAGATTAATAGTGTGCTAATATCTGGTTGAATAATTGCTCATATCTTCAGGTACGTCTGATAATGGAAAAAAATTACCGGCTGATACAACAGGTAAACTGATGTTAAACTACTTACCAGAATCCTGCAAGCTTTGTCAGAGAGTGAAAACAGAAAGTGAAATCTCAGACTGATGTTTGCAGATTCATCAGTAGTGTTGGACACAGCGTCACATCCGGCTCATTCCTTCATAGACTATTCAGGTATGACACCTGGTTTAGTAACACTTAGTAATTAACAGAGTAATTGCACAGTTTTGCTTTAAATATTGCAATGCACACAACATTATGGGTAACATATCAGAGTTCAAAAGAGGACAATTTGTTGGTGCGCGTCTCGCTGACGTATCTGTGACCAAGACATCAAGTCTTTGTGATGTATCAAGAGCCGCGGTATCCAGGCTATTGTCAGCAAACCACCAAGAAGAAGAACCACATCCAACAGGAGTAACTGTGGACACAAGAGGAAGCTGTCTGTAAGAGATGTCCAGGTGCTAACACCGATTGTATCCAAAAAATATGTATTATACCACAGCTGCCCAACTCACTGCAGAATTAAATGTGCAGCTCAACTCTGCTATTTCCAGCAAAACTGTTCGTCTGGAGCTCCACAGGGTCAATATAAATGACTGGGCAGCTATAGCCAAACCTTGGGTCACTCGTGCCAATGCCAAACGTCAGTTTCAATGGTGCCAGCAGTGAATATCTTGTGCTGTGGAAAATGTGAAACATGTATTGTTCTCTGATGAGTCCACCTTCACTGTCTTTCCCACATCTGTGAGAGTTACGGTGTGGAGAAGCCCTAAAGAAACATACCACCCAGACTGTTGCATGTGTTGGAATAATTAATTCCATGCGTGTTCAATAAAAAGGGTCAGGAGAGGGTTTTCTTCATTGCCAAAAATCTTAGTAATTTATTGGATACAAATGAATAATTCGATTCACAGAATTCTGGTATCCTCAATGCAATGCAAGAGTTACATTCAGGAGGTGCGCAACAATTTTCATTTCCTGACTCGAGCTTTTATACGCAGCAGATATTAACAGGTGGAGTTTAGTGGAATTCGTCACTTATCAATCATTCTCCAGCCCTCCATTGGCCGCACCCATACATACGTCCTCTTTTGCTACGAATTCTCTGCACAACATTAAAAGCATAAGACTTCTCAACTGGACATATTCTGTGTTCAGTTTCAACCCATCTCTGCTCACAGGAAGTTTAGCTGCAGAGCTCAAGTTCATTTTAGATAATCAGGCCTTTGCATTTCTATCAGCTTCATCTACTTCTGCAAAAATGCTTCATTTCATCACACTCAAGAGAAGACGTTTAGTTAATATATCACCTTACAAATACAATACAAATACAATAGATTAATGAAAAGAAAAAGAGACAAAAATAATACAAATTATATTCCTTTTTCCAACACATGCTCAGAATATAAGCATGGGGGTGGATCAGTGATGGTTTGGGCTGCAATATCATGGAATTCCCTAGGCCCAGTACTTTTGCTAGATGGGCACGTCACTGCCAAAGACTACCAAACCATTCTGGAGGACCACGTGCAAGCAATGGTTTAAACATTGCATCCTGAAGGTGGTGCAGCGACCGTCAATAATAATGCACTAATTCACACAGCAAGTCTGGTGACAGAGTGGTTGATGATCATGAAAGTGAAGTTGAACATCTTCCATGGCCTGCACAGTCACCTGATCTAAATATCTATGAGCCACTTTGGGGTGTTTTGAAGGAGCGAGTCAGGAAATGTTTTCCTCCACCAGCATCATGTAGTGACCTGGCCAGTATTCTGCGAGAAGAATGGCTCAAAACCCCTCTGGCCACTGTGCAGGACTTGTATCTATCATTCCAAAGATGAATTAATGCTGTATTGGCTGGAAAAAAAGACCCTACACCATACTAATGAACTGTTGTGCTCTAAAACCAGGCATTTCGGTTTCATTGTCTAATGAGATAGTAGATAAATGGATGGATGGACGGACAGACAGATAGAAAGATTTGCTATGATATTTGTTTTGTTGTCATCTTCAGATGGAGGGGCGGATAATAACGGTGCAGATAACGGCGCAGATTCACATGATACAAACGGTAAACATCTTTCTTTCGCATGCTTGTATCTGATTCTGGAGGGTTTAGGGATATTTCCATATAGTATATTAGCGCATAGCAGTCATATACATATAATAATATTCTGACATATTATACACCTTACTGCATAACAGGAAATGGCAATGGTCGACACAAACCTGTGGTAGACGTACAGAAAGGTATGTTCAAATATCTACACTACCTGACAAAAGTCTTGTCGTGGATCGCAGTTGTAAGAGCAACAAATAATAACTTGACTTCTAGTTGATCATTTGGAAAAGTGGCAGAAGGTCGATTTTTCCAATGAATCATCTGTTGAACTGCATCTCAATCATCACAAATACTGCAGAAGACCTATTGGAACCCGCATGAACCCAAGATTCTCCTAGAAATCAGTTTGGTGAAGGAAAAGTCATGGTTTGGGGTTGCATTCAGTATGGGGGCGTGCGAGAGATCTGCAGAGTGGATGACAACATCAACAGCCTGAGGTATCAAGACATTTGTGCAGCCCATTACATTACAAACCACAGGAGAGGGCAAATTCTTCAGCAGGATAGCGCCCCTTCTCATACTTCAGCCTCCACATCAAAGTTCCTGAAAGCAAAGAAGGTCAAGGTGCTCCAGGATTGGCCAGCCCAATCACCAGACATAACATTATTGAGCATGTCTGGGGTAAGATGAAGGAGGAGGCATTGAAGATGAATCCAAAGAATCTTGATGAACTCTGGGAGTCCTGCAGGAACGCTTTCTTTGCTATTCCAGATGACTTTATTAATCAGTTATTCGAGTCATTGCAGAGATGTATGGATGCAGTCCTCCAAGCTCATGGGAGTCATACACAATATTCATTCTTTTTCCACTGCACCATGACTTTATATTCTATACTGTACATTATTTCTGTTAAGTGACAAGACTTTTGTCTAAGCACAGTCAGACCTTACTGTCCTAATTAAATCATTCAAAATCAAGGCATGATCATATTTTATTTTGGTAAAATAAGCGTAATCTAGAGGCCTTTGCCTTTCATATAAGCCTCTTCTGATACCAAATAATCAACTAGAAGTCAAGTTATTATTTGTTGTTCCTAAAACTTGGATAGGCGACAAGACTTTTGTCAGATAGTCTATAAAAGCATCAAAAAAAAAAAAAAAAGAGAGAGAAAACTGAAGTCTGGATTCATTCACAGGTGACCCTTCAGGTGTTCATCTCGACCTCAGTATGTATCTAGCCAAAACACACACACACACACACAATACTCAACACAACGTCATCTTATTGACAGACTAATATCCTGGAATGGATGTGAAAAATTGCTGAATGTCTTTCCGAACAGGTGGAGCAGGAGCAGAGACACATCACCCAGCTGGTACTCCATTACACGAGTCTATGACATCACTGAAGCACAACTGATTTCTTAGCCATACATCAATTTTTATGCGTCTTCTCTTGGCTAGTCCAGGGTTTGCTTGAGCTCAATCCGGAAAATATTTCTCACAGCAGGTTTAAAGCTGCCATCAACACACATAATAAAGTTGTGTAGCTTTATTTTTCTCTTATTTGTCTGTACAGGAGACCAGCATACAGTCAGCTCACTTGCAGATGCAGGTCAGTGGCTTTGACTAATCTGTTTGTGCCCATTTTCATCGTATATTCTTCTGTGTAAAACATTTAGAGCAGGAATTTTTACTTTTTTCTGTTATTATTAGATGGCGCACTCGGTTTAAGTGACCACACTCTCAGTCCTTACGCTGATACGACTGGTAAGCAAACATTATTGGCATATTACTTTCTAATAAATGAATAAAAGACGTACATTATATATGTATACAACATAACATTTCTTCAAAATGTCAAATAAAAAATATTTTATTTTATTTTTTATTTTATATGACAATTGGTCAGAATAACTAATCTGGGTTATTCCAGCAAGTACTGAGTTTTTAACTCTTCTGAAGTTAATACATTGGTATTGTGTAGTTTAAAAATGTATATGAACCTGCATGAAAACATAGCATTTTTGTTATTTTATAAATAAAAAGCTATTAATGATAATGTTTTATTTAAAAAAAAATAAATAAAATCCCTTAAAATTTTACATAGTAAAACAAAAATTATCTTTTACTCAAACTCAAATACCCAGCTAACAATTTTAGGTTCTAAAAACGTTTCCTTAATGTTCCCATATTTTTATGTTCTTCGAATGTTCAAAACGTCCAGTTTGTATTTGCTGTTAGTTGAAATTAAGATGAAACAACACAATTTAAATTGAGCTGAAACAACACAATTCTTGAGGGTTTTTGGGACAGCTTAAATGTTTTATGTTCAATCCACTTAAACTTGTAAAAAAACTTTTAAGTTACCTTAATTCCTTTGTTGTCCCAACCCAAACTGATTGTGTGGAACCCAACATATTTACAGTGTATGTATCAACATTATTTTTTTGGCTTAGATTTTAGATTTCGAAATTTTAATAACATTTCAGTCTCATGTTAAATTAATGTTCTCAGAATGTTTTAAATCTCAGAATATTTAAAACATTATTAGAATTTCCATTCACATTAAATAAGGTTCTAAGAATATTTTATCTCGAATCAACATTTCGAGAATATTCATCAATAACAACTAACACCCTAACTAAAGACGTGCTAAGAAAGTTGTCATAAGAATGTTTTCCTCTCAGTGCTACAGGAATGTTATAACATTATTTTAAATAACATTGCATAAAAAAAAATACACAACTTTTAAGGAACATCACTGAATGTTCCCTGTTAGCTGGGAATGATCATAAAATTGAAATGTTCACATTTTTAAATAACCTCTTAATTTAAATATACTACAGTATTTGCTTTCAGTTTTGATGCGTCTCTATATTTATGGTGAGAATCTTATTCATAAATAAACTTGACATGGTGTCACCGGTGCAGGAGCACAGACAGACATGGCAGGTATTATCTTTAATATTTTATTAAGTGTATGTAACAATAAATATGCCTTTTGTATTTGTAAAAGCACAACAATTTGCATTATTTTTCAGCAGCAATGAAAGTTTTTTTCTCAGTATAAGCTCCCAGATACTAGGAGAATGTTAACAATACAAACTGATTTCAAAAATCAGACAAAAAGATTAAGGTACAATGCTGTGAATTGACAGGTTTAATGAAGGAAAGTTCTGCAGTCATATAAAGCATTGCAAAAAATATAAAAGTATTAATTAGTCTGATTTTTCTTATACAGTTGAAGTCAAAATGTATATCCCTCCTTTTTCTTCCTTATTTCCCAAATAATGTTGAACAGATTCAGGAATTTCTCACAGTATTTCCTATAATATTTTTTCTTCTGGAGAAAGTCTTATTTGTTTTATTTCGGCTAGAATAAAAGCAGTTTTTAATTTTTTTAAACCATTTTAAGGTCAATATTATTAGCCCCCTTAAGCATTGTTTTTTTTAGATTGTCTACAGAACAAACCACTGTTTTACAATGACTTGACTAATGACCCACACTTGCCTAATTAACCTAGTTAAGCCTTTAAATGTCACTTTAAGCTGAATACTAGTATCTTGAAAAATATCTAGTCAAATATTATGTACTGTCATCATGGCAAAGATAAAAGAAATCAGTCTTTTGTAAAAAGAAATCACATCTTTACTTGTTAGTTTGCTTGTGTTTGTAATAATGTAGTCAGTCGTTGTTGTGTATCAGGTGCTGCAGGTGAGCCGGTGACTGATGGACAGGCTCACACAGACCTGACAGGTGAGAAAAACACAGACAAATAAATACACTTCAAATAAACATCAAACATCTATATAATGCCATCTCTTATTATTCAGGACAGGGACACTTAGCTGTGACTGACGGCATGCCAAATTACACAGGTGAGCACGTTTCCTCCGCACATCCAGACAAATGTCAGTCTATCACGGTTTCATGTGTCGTGTGTGTTTCTGAAAAGCAGATTCTGTGCACGCGACTGGGACTGGATTTACAGGTGAGAGAACTTTACATTACTGAACCAAACTACTAGACGACCAGGACACAAATAAGATATTAATCATTCCAAAAAATTGTGAAATGCGAAAGTAGGCCTGTCATAGCAATCAATATATCGATTTATTGGGCAACACATGGACGTGACCTCAATAATTTTTGGTGACGCAATATAAAATTCATGATGTTCAAATATTTTTGCTGCTTGTTCAAACTACTTGCTTAAAACAACATGATTCTTGACGGGTTTTATTATTTGGTTGTTGTTAAGTCCAACTAAATTTGTAAAAAAAGTTATTTAATTGGTTTGTGTTGGTGTAACTACTTGGTTAGTGGATGTTTTGTGTGTTAAATCAAAATTTACAGTGTTTATTTTTGTAATCGGGGTTATTGACAACAAGAGTTGGAACCAAATGCAGCAAGGTTCGAAACAAGTGCACATGGTATAGCATACAGACAATCCAAAGAGTAACAGGCAAATGGTCGAGGCAGGAAGCAAAACAAACATAAACATAAACAATAAACAAACAAAGGTCAAAACCCAGCTACACTACATGGAAATGCTCACTACAGTGAAAATACAACTCAGCCAAGGATGTGTGTGTGAATGGTCTCTATATAGTCCATGTAATCAGTGGTCCTGAAATGCAGCTGTGTGTAATCAGGAGGTGAGCTGAAACAGGTGTGTGACTGCAGGATAGGATGGGATTTGTAGTCCGTTTCAGTGGTGGATTAGTGTGAAGTGCCCTTTAGTGTGTCTAGTGGGCACAATACTTGGTGACTGTGACAATATTGCTATTCTTTAGGTGAACAATTATTTGAATCCACTGAATCTGAATATTTGTTTTTGCTTTGTAATCGCTAATCAAAGTCTGAGCATTTGCTTCTGCGTTTGGCGTGGGCATCCTTTCTCTGTTGATGTCAGTTTGATGACTTCAGCCACAATATTCTTAACCACACCCTTTTACCATTAGTTTGCTATGAGGGAATGATGCACAAAAGAAAGCCCCACCTCCTACTCAATATTCCATTTCAGTTGGAAGCACATCAACATACTGAAATAAAAGTCTCAGCAACTTCACGCTGGTTTTAAGAGGGAATAATGTTGACAACTGAAATACTCTTAGGTGTTTTAAGTTGCTAAGCTAAGTCTAAACTGGTTTAATTTAAGTCTAAGCTGGTTAGAGTTTAATCGTCACTTAGTTTGAGGATTTAGAAGAGTTTCATTTAAGGAGGTTACCCCTTTGCAGAAGACGAGCACAAATGCAGCTTTATTAACAGCAATGCTTGCTGTTTCACTCAGTGAGCCATACCTGTGCTAATGCTAGCTCTGATATCATTTTCAGTCAAAAAAATAAGCATTATTAAAGTAGTTCTGTTATGACAACTCTCTGAGAGATTTAGCCTGGTAATAAATATGTACATGGCAATGGCTGATGTTTTTGGTCTTGGCGGAATAGACCTGCTATGCTGCTGCTGCTGCTTTTGCTGTACCAAAACTTGCTACTGCCAGTATATTCACAGATATGCAGCCTTATTTGCAGTCCATTTTCTAAGATTTTATTATTTTTATGAATTGTTATATAAACTATCTATCTATCTATCTATCTATCTATCTATCTATCTATCTATTGTGACATGTATGATCTGTGTATGATATTTTGGCATCTCACTGTTCTTGTCAAACTTTCAGATGCCTCAGAGACACATAGTATCATGGTTCAGACAGACTTACCAGGTAAATCAGGTTTAAAACCCTCTGTCTCGTCAGCTGGACTTACTGCGCAGGTGAGCTGCTCTTATAAAAATATACCATGGTAAACGTAATTTCTGCAGTCAGAATGACGGACAAGTTCTGAAAGCCCACTTAAAGGGGACTCTACATGATTATATAGTGGGATTATATAGTATACTGGTGGAAACTATGATTACCAAGGTCAATTTTTGCAAGGGATCGCTTACAAAGCAGAAAAGGTTTAAAAAGTTGAGATTCAAAGTTAAAAATAAAACTTTTCTGCAGTCACAGGGGGTCCATTCACAGCGGGTTCCTCACAGACAGAAGCCATGGGGACAGGTGGGTGAAAACATCTGCTTTACACAAACTATCAGGGTAAAATACAGTTGCTTTTTTAACCCAGTTGTTTATATTAATGGCCTTAACTACTATGTACTTACATCAAAATATAAATACAATGTACTTAATGCCTTGATAATGTATTGCAGAACACTTTTGGGTGGGATGTGGGTAAGGTTAGGTGGTATGGTTAGGTTTAAGGCTGGGTTAAGGTAAGGGATGGGTCAACAGTGTAATTCTAAATGTAATTACATGCATGTATTCAATCAAGCATAAGTACAATGTATTTACACAATAATTTTAGTGTAAGAACATATTAGTTAAGGTTACTTAATAAAAAGTGGGACCGTTTTTGCTTTTAAGCTACAGCTCCAAGTAATAATATCTGCAAATGTTATTTTAGTAAATGTAACTTATTTCTGTGATGTCAAAAGCTGAATTGTCCAAGTCTGTAAATATATTTATGCCTCTAGCTATGGAAAAAAATTAAGAGAACACTTGATTTTCTCTGCATTTATGATTTATAGTTATGCGTTTAAGTAAAACGTAAGAAATCGGTATTTAATGGAATAACCCAGACTTTCAGTCAAAACATATAAAAATGTAATTCATGTCGTTTTATGAATAAATAAATGACAATATTTTTATTTTTATTATATTTTATTATAATAATTTAATAAATTTTATTATAAATTTGAAAGTAATGTTACTTGACGTTGATAGATTAAAACTCAATGCACTTTACTCGAATGCATACCTAATCAATTCAGTAAACACTGAAAAATTAAGACATTTCAAGTGGCCACTTCAATTTTTCACGCAGCTGTATTTATTCATTCATTCATTTTCTTTTCGGCTTAGTCCCTTTATTAATCTGGGGTCGCCACAGCGGGATGAACCGCCAACTTATCCAGCATATGTTTTACGCAGCGGATGCCCTTCCAGCTGCAACCCATCACTGGGAAAGCAGCTGTATTTACTTAACCAAAAAACTAAAATGTGACCCTGAACAACAAAACCAGAAATAAAAGTAGATTTTTTATTTTTTATTTTTTTTAATTAGCTGAATAAATAAGTTTCCTATTGATGTCTGGTTTGTTGGGATAGGAGAATATTTGGTCAAGACACAACTATTTGAGGATCTGAAATCTGAGGGTGAAATAATAATAAAAAAATGTTTTAAATTTTATATGTTTAAGATTTTTAAACATTGATGCAAATAACAAAATGAACAAGTACAGAATAACAGAATTGACAATACACTAAAGCTTATAAACAAGAAATGACAATACTCACACTTATTTTACAAAGCCAGTGATATCAATTGAATGACATAAAGCAACTTATTCAGCCATCTTTGATGACATGGAGCCTTTGGAGATTTCTAATTAAGTAAAATCATCTTCTTGGCTGCAATCATGCTTGCTGCTGAGTTATCCAAAATTGCCAAATTGTGGTCAGGTTGGATTCAAAATAAATTCTTACAACGTGACATTATTATATCTCAAAGACTGTCAATTTTATCTGTTAAAATGTGTTTAACAGGTCAAATCAGTAGTTGTATGTCCAAAAGTCACATGTTTTGTTCTCCTCTAACAGGCCAGCCTGGTGCTACGGAGCAGACACAGCCAGCTGGTAAGCTTCATTAGAGTTCACACACGCTTCACTTCAGCCAATCACAGTCACTTTCACCTGATCTGCCAATCAAACGTACTGTCATACTGTCAAAAACAAAATTATTAGTGAGCGACCAGTGAATATACTCTTGCTTGTTCAAACTACTTATTTAAAATGAGTTGAAGCAACACAAATCCTAACCTGATTGTTGAATCCACAAGGAATCGTGTGCCAGCATTTCTTTCAGTGTATGTTTTGAGGAGATTGGTGTTTGTGTGCTGTGCTGCTGAACAGATGCTCAAGAGCTCTTCTGTTTTGTCTGTTTTGCTTGTTCTGTCCAGTATCAGCAGGTGAACAGTACCACACATCTGGTCAGGGTCCTGAAGGTGGGTCTGAGATTCTCCGTCTCTCTACAACATGAACATAATCACGAGGCAGACGCAGAACAAACACAACAAAGCATCTCAGAAATATCGGGAAACATCAGATTTTTCTTAGAGATGTACTACTGTTCAAATGTTTAGGATTGCTACGTTTATTTTTATTATTATAATATTCATTCAATTTAGTGATGCACAATATATCGGTGGCCATATCGGCTGATAAATGCTTTTAAAAAAATGTTTTTAAATATTATTTCCTCAATAAGAAAATCTGATTTTTTTTTAAAGATAAACTACTTTTTGCTAAAGTTTAGAATCACTTAAGTTTTTATTTTATTTTCATTTTTTTTCAGCAAATTTTTTTTCGATTTAGTGATGCACAATATATCGGTGGCCATATCGGCTGATAAATGTTTTTAAAAAATGTCTTAAAATATTATTTGCTCAATAAGAAAATCAGATTTTTCTTAAAGATATACTACTGTTCAGAAAAGAAATCATTCAATTTAGTGATGCACAATATATCGGTGGCATATTGGTAGATAAATGCTTTTAAAAAAAGTTTTTAAATATTATTTGCTCAATAGGAAAATCTGATTTTTCTCCTAAAGATATACTACTGTTCAGTTTAGAATTGCTAAGGTTTATGTTTTTATTTACGTTTTAATTTTATTCCGAAAAAATTCATTAAATTTAGTGATGCACAATATATCGGTGGCTATACCGGTATCACTGATAATGCTTATTTTTAAAATATTATTTCCCCAATAAGAAAATCAGATTTTTCTTAAAGATACACTACTTTTCTTTCAAAAAAATTTAATTAGTTTTTTATTCAGCAAAAAATTATTACATTTAGTCATGCGCAGTATATCGGTAACGGCTGATAAATGCTTCTTTTTAAATATTATTTCCCCAATAAAAAATCTGATTTTTCTTAAAAAGGTATACTATTGTTCCAAAGTTTAGGATTGCTAAGGTTTATGTTTTATTTTCATTTTATTCAGCAAAAATCATTCAATTTAGTGTTGCACAGTGTATCGGTATCGGTTGATAAATGTTTATTTTTAAAATAATATCTCCCCAATAATAAAATTAATTATCGGCTGATAAATTCTGAATTTATTTTCTGCTGGTTGATCCATTTCAGAACTGACGTTTATAAATAATTTTAGGGAAAGAAAGACCTTGATTTTTTTTAAATAAAATCAATGTATTTGTTAGCCTTTTGTAATTAGCCTCAGGAAAAAATAAATATCTGCATAAAAATATCTATATTTATATTTTCATTTATCAGTTATTGGCTTCCAAATATGAAGTGTTAGCAGTTTTGCCCAAAATGGCTCTCTTTATAATTGATCATTTTAAAACGTTACAGATATTTTCTACCTAAAGCAAACACTGCTATTTTCTCTTCAACACAGAATACAGAAAAATACATCATGGTTTTCCATGGTTCACCATTTTATAAAATATTCATATGAGAGTGATTTCTAAGATGTAATGATGCTGAAAATTACAGGAGAAAAAAATATTTAAGTGATTTTATTAGAGAGCAGTCATATAAATACTATGAATATTTAAAAAATTTTTTACTGTATTTTTAGACCAAATAAAGAACCTTTGGTGAGACTTAACAAAAATAAATCCAACTCCAAAACTTTTCACAGAAAGCACATAATAAGTGATACAAAATGCTGTCAATGATATTTGGTGCAAAACTGTAGAAGTGTGTGCTATTAATGAGCTGAATAACCTGAAGTGTGTGCTTTCTGAAAGGTGCAGAAAATGTGGAACTGGAAGATTCCTGCTGATTTCCACATGAAGCCGCGCGTGAGGTTTCTGCGCTACAGATTTCAGTGTACAGACCAGTACGCCTGGCAGAGGAACCGCCAACCGGCCCGCTAGACTTTAGCTCTCCTTTGTGCGTATGTGTGTGTGCGTGTGTTCGTTTGTCTGATTTTGGACTATTTAAGCATTCAGAGGATATACTGTAACTTAACGTTTTATTGCGTCTGTTTATAAAAGTGCCCTGTAAGTATTTTATTCATTGGTAAAAAGTCAAACTTTGAACGAGAGATATTCAAAATTTTTAAATGCATTTGTTTAAATTCAATGGCTTTTTTTCCTCCCCCATAAATGTTGCTACTGTGTTTTCTTTGCCTAGCTGTTTGAGCGATATTCTTCCCAGATGTCACGAATTGTATATTGCTGAATGTATGTCATTTGAAGATAATCTTTACATTAAATTGAACATCTATTTTGAACATCAAATTCAACAATTGTCGTTTTAAATACATTTGTTCTACGAGGAACCAGGTTAACCCAAATGGTTTTCCAACTGAGTAGTAACTGAACTAGCTCATTTTTATGAAAAATAACATGCTAGTTTATAACAGCATCATTTATAATGGAAAATTGGTGGTCCATTGGTGGTTTATTAGTTGATTGACGATATAAACCAGTTTGGAAAACACTAATGACAAAAATACCAGTTTATAATAGATGATTTTTAGAAAAATGGGGGTGTTTTAACCCTTTCCAGCTTACCCAAGACTGTCTAAACCAGTCTGCTCAAGCTATTGACCATAAAAGACCAATAAACCAGTTTAAAATGAAGAAAACTGGGGATATTTATCTTGAGTCTAAAACAGCTAGTGACAATAAAGTATGCCAACGTACCAGATAAAAGCTTGTCTTCCACCACTAACCAGGTTAATAATGATAATTGATAAACTGGTAGACCAGGTAAACCAGTTTTAACCAGCTAATCACAATTCAGTTCCAACATACTAGTTTAAAAGAATCAGTATTTGAGATATTTGAATTTGAACCAGTTTAAACCTTACCATAGTGGACCAACAGTACTAGTTTATAACATTGGTCGGTCCTTTATAGACCAACATCTTTATTTGGAAAACTAGTGGTCTACCATCCCACACCATGCAGTTTAAAAAAAGATAGTTAAGCTGGTAGTCGACATAAACCAGTTTCAACTAGCCACTGACAATAATGTTCCAACATACTAGTTTAAAAGATTCAGTATTTAAAAAACCGGTGGTCAACCAACTCTAACTAGAAAATTATGGTTTATTAGTTGATTAACTATATAAACCAGTTTGGAAAACGTTAATGACAATAAAGGGCAAACATGCCAATTTATAACTGGTAATTTATGGTTTATTCTAACCCTAATTAGCTTACCCAAGACTGTCTAAACCAGTCCGATTAAGCTATTGACAATAAAAGACCAATAAACCAGTTTAAAATAAAATAAAAAACGGGATTTTTGACTCTTTTAACTTTACAACAGCTAGAAAGATAATCGGTTTGTCTTCCACCACCAACCAGGTTAATAATGATAGTTGATAAACTGGTAGACCAGGTAAATCAGTTAACCAGCTAATCACAATTGAATTGGTGAAAATTGGTGGTTTACCAATCTTAACTAGATTAGCAAAAGATGGTCTACCAGTCGATCAACGATCTAAACCATTGTGGACGAGCTAATGGCTATAAAGGACCACCATCTTTTTAGAAAACTAGTGGTCTACCATCCCAAACCATGCAGGTTAACAAAGATAGTTAAGCTGGCAGTCCACGTAAACCAGTTTCAACCACTGACAATAATGTTCCAACATAGTGGTCTGCCAACCCTAACCAAGTTGGCAAAGTGGTTTATTACTTGATTGACTATTTAAACCAGTTGGGAAACCATTAATGACAATAAAAGCCAACATACCAGTTTATAACAGATGATTTATAGATTATTCTAATCCTAATTAGCTTACCCAAGACGGTCTAAACCAGTCTGGTCAAGCTATTGAGCATAAAAGACCAATGTATCACTTTAAAATGTCTGTTATAGAGAAAATTGGGGATTTCGAGTTAAAGAAGATGGTCTGCCTGCTGATTGACTCTCTTAAAGGGACAACAAAGTACCAACATACCAGTTTATAAAAGCTCCTTTCCAGAAAATTAAAAAATAAATCATATAAACAGCTAATCACAATTGAGTTCCAACATGCAAGACAATCTGAACCAGTTTTTAACCAGCTACTGACCACAAAAGACCAGCAATACTGGTTTATAACATACAGTATTTGGAAAACCAGTTGAACAACTGTGTAAACCAGGTAATCACCATAACCAAGGACCAACATATTAGTTCATAACGTACGATTCATGGACAAGTGGCCAACTACCAACTCAAACCAAGATAGTTAAGCGGGTACACCACTTAAACCAGCTGTTGACACAGTTCCAACATATTTAAAAGTATGAAAAATAGTTGATCCACCAAGCCTAACCAGGTTAACGCTAAACCAAATTTTAACCAGCTACTAACCACAAACAATAATAGTTTATAACATTCCAATTTTCCAATCTTAACTAGGTTACCAAAGGGTGGTCAACTATCTAAACCAGCTAATGACCAACATATTAGTTTCTAACGTAGGATTTTTAGAAAATTAGTCATCAAGGTTGTCAAAATGTTCTTCCAGCTGATCAACTATCTAAACCAGCCAATAACTATAAAGGACCAACTGGAATCCACGAAAAATAAAGGGAAATAAAAACTAAACTACTTTGAGATATTTTCAAAAACATTTTTATTTGAAACATACCAATACACAAAGTGTTGTTCACATGCGTAATAAAATAATTTATGTCTAATATTAATGTCTCTCTGGCTATGACAGTCATTCAATGACTAAAATATGACTGAAAATGATCAGAATTGACATTCGTTCCTCTCTACATCGCTGACCATCCGGAAAAAATAAAGATGTTTGAAGGACAGACGTCTACAGGGCAGAGAACGTGTACAAATCACACTCAAAAACACTCAATTCAGGCTTTTGGTTTCCAATTTGCACAAAAAGGCCAGAAAAAAAATAAATTCACCCAAAAATATTCAAATAAAAAAATCATCAATGCAGAAGAAACTTGTGAAAGTCCTAAAACAGATATCGTTTATTAATAATAACAAAAATAGTGCCTATTTTTAGGACCTTTATGTGATATATTTATTTTGATTAGATGGAATATAGCCAGATCTGCATATAATTCCGCTATTATTTTCTCTACTTTTGTAATGCAAACAAAAAACAAACAGAAAAGATGATTAAAAAAAGAAGCAGTGTGTTGCCGTCAATCAGTTAGGAGTTGAATTATTGCACAAATTCTTTAATCGGACCGTCCCAGGTACACACCGGGTGCATAAAAATGCACAAAAAAAAAAAGACCTGTCATTATATAATACACAGATTGTGTAACTCATCTCTGCCGAACGTGTCGTCAATGCATTCATTTCGCCCGAACAAATGCAAACTATTTATATATTCAAACATACATCCTATACACAGCATCGCTGGCTGTCCAGAACTTTCCAAAGATTTAGTACAAAAACAACGCTAAATATAAACTAATACACGCCATCATGTCGACCCCAGACGTCATGTGATGAACAACTATGGCTTTGACAACAGTTTTACATTGATTTTTGATGCTTGTTCCATGTTTGTCTGATTAAATCAATTCATTTTTTGTCTATTTAATTTTTATATACACATTTTCTTTGCTTTAAATCTCAATTTCCTTGCAATTTATACTGCAAAGAAATCCTGAAAACTTTGAGTACAATAATCCAGAGTCACAGCATAATTATATTCAACAATAGACGTATAGAACCAGAAAACGCACGTACAGCTGGACTGAATTGCGCAGATCTCCATGTAATCGGATGAATAAAAGTGAAGCGTGGTGGATAATGTAGTATTACACATGTAGTTTGAGCTTTTCTGACAATGAAACTACGTAGCTGACAAATAAAAGCTTATTCGAATGTTTCGACGAAATAATAAATCTTCTCTATTGCTGACTTAAAGTGAAGCGAGTTAATGGCTAGCCCTGACGTGTTACATAAATGAACCCCCCCCCAAATAAACAGCGCAGAGAATAAAAGCTTAAAACCCCACACAGACGTGAATGCCTTTATAAAAGCTGCTCTCTCTATGATGTTATGTCAAAAGTACTGTCTTTTTGGTGCCAATTGGTACTGATAAATAAAATATGTGACAATACCAGCATTTCCCACCAACATTTTAGCACATTTTTGAACACTGCTGATTGGGTATTGTGTTTACGCGTTCAATAGATCTGATTGGAGTGTTTGAAAGCAGTGCTTAATCAGAGGATCTGTCAATAAGCAGATATAGAAGCTGATCATTACAGCCAACATACCTTATTTAATGTAAATGTGTCTTTATTTGGTTTGGAATTGTTGTCTATTGTTATGGTTTAATGTAAATGTGTCTTGTCATTTGGATTTGGTATTGCGTCTACACTAAAAAATGACTACTTATTTAAAATGAGTAAAAACAACACAATTCTTACCTTTTTTGGGGGGGACAACTTAATTTTTTATGTTCAATCAACTTACATTAAGTTAACTTAATCGTTTTGTGTTGGGACATCATGAAGGAATTGTGTGGAACCCTTCATTTTTTGAATAATGATGTTTGCTGTTTGTTCAAACTACTTAATTAAAATGAGTGTAAACAATTATTGAGGGGTTTTTTTTGTGACCACTTAATTGTTTTAGGTTCAATCTACTTAAATTTGTACAAATTAATAAGCTAACTTAATTCCTTCATGTTTTCCCGACACAAACTGATAGTGTGGAACCCAGCATTTTTTGTAGTGTATTGTTTAAGTTGTGTAATGTTTTTTTGTTGTTGATGATTTTAGATAAATTTATCGTTTTATTTGTTGGATGAATAGTGGGGATCTAAATAAACAAGAATAAACCTGTACATGAACACAATGGCCAATTAGATATCCTTAAAGGGATTGTTCACCCAAAAATGATCATTTATAGTTAATTTACTATAGTTAATTTTACCCTCAGGACATTTAAGATATAGGTGACGTTTGTTTTCTTCAGTAGAACATTAAAGAAGAGTTTTAGCTGAATATGTGGTACTTGGTGATTCATATAGACCATTTTTGGGGGGGGGGTGTAAACAACAATCATAGGTCCTAATGTATTTCCGAAATTTACATTTTTAATTTCCATAGCTTCCGAGAATCCAAAACGATCTGCATATTGATAAATAATGTTATGACATTGTTTTAACGTTAAGATATGATTGAATTGCCTCTTGGAATAGTTTGACAACAAACAGGAGATGTTCATGGGCCAACGACATCACCACATTGGAATGGTCTATAATGTCAACGTTCACTCATTTTCGAGCTTAAAGCAACACCTTTTTATTTTGGAAATAGGCTCATTTTACAAGTCATCTGGAGTTAAAAAGTTGAGTTTTACCACTTTTGAATCAATTCAGCTGATTTACGGTTCTGGCGAGAGTTAATTTTGTTTTAGCTTAGCACAAATCATTCAATTGGATTAGACCATTAGTGTCTCAAAAATGCCAGAGTTATTTAGAGTCCTTTTCCTATTCAAAGATTCACTCTTCTATAGTTACACCATGCGGTAAGACTGACAGAAAATTAAAAGTTGTTATTTTCTAGGTCGATATGGCTAGGAACTATATTCTTTCCGGCGTAATAATCAAGGAACTTTTCTGCCGTACCAATGGCTGCAGCAGGCACAATGACATTACACAGCCCCTGAAAATAGTCCCCAGCTAGGTAACTAGAAATGTAAGTAAGAAAATTATCCAAAGTTGATAACCTTTCTAAACTTTTTACAATTTTTTTGAGAAAGATGCTAATGGTCTAATCCAATTCAATGCTTTATGCTAAGCTAAGCTAAAAGTGTTTCCGCCAGACCCGAAGATTAGGTGAATTGTTTAAAAAAAATGGTAAAAGTCATCTGTTTCTCTAGGAGAGTTGTAAAATGAGCCTATTTCCAATAAAAAGAGGAGTGTTGCATTAAAAATAAATGCATACAAACAAGTTAATTAATCTCTGTGGCTCCTGATGATACTTAAATATTCTTAAGAAGTGAAACGATCATTCTGTGCAACAAACTGAACATTATTTACAATATTATAAGCTTTATTCCAAACACTCTGTGGCGCACACACATTTATCCAAATTTAGTCATTAGAGTAATGTATATCAGCATTATATTTATATGCATCTTGAATCACAGAGGAATACAGAGTCAGCTAAAAAATCTTCTTTACTGTTCTGCTGAAGAAAACAAAACGCCAGCTACATCTACAATAATGACCTGAGGGTGCGTAAATTAACTGTACATTTTGAGTTATGGGTGAACTATCCCTTTAAGGACTAATATTAGCAGGAAATGGACGTTTTAAAATGTCAGCACCGACTGGAACCGAAGCTGGTACTTTTTGACAGCTGTACTCTATGATAGTTTGGGGTCTTCAGGAACAGGCTGGAAGTTGAGCAGGGCGATGGTGGGATCTTCGGCGGGTTCAGAGCTGAAATAAGAGTCTCCCTGGAGCTCCAGGAGCATGGGCAGATCTGTGCTGCTGCTGTCGGTGCTGAGGGGATCGGGGAGAATGATGGGCTGCGACGTGTACTGGACCAGCTGCTTGCCTGAAAATACACACATTTTGTTTTTTGCTAATAATTCCGCATTCAACCATGTCGATATTCATTAATTAGTGAGTTTTCAAGCATTCTGCAATACCTGAATCAGTGTCCAGACCAGATTCGGTTTCTTTCACTGGATCTGGTGACAGAAGATCCTGGATCTGTAAAGACAATGTGTAGATACGATTAACACACTTTACAGTTGTCTTCGTCTTTTCTTCCCTGCTGTGACGTATTTCCAAGTAAAATGAGCTCTCTGTTGTGGTTTGCTATTGGTGGATCGCGTGTGACTGACAGGCTGATCCTGCCCTCATGCAAGTAAACGCCAACCAGATAAGAGATCTCATGGAACAAGTTATTTTGATTAAAGAATCCAAGAACATATTCATTAAAGGGATAGTTCACGCAAAAATAAAAATGGTGTCATCATTTACTCACCCTTCACAAGTTTCTTTCTTCTGTTGAACACTAAAGATATTTTGAAGAATGCTGGAAACCTGTAACCATTGACTTCCATAGTATTTGTTTTTCCTACTATGAACGTCAGTGGTTACTGGTTTTCAGCATTCTTCAAAATATCTCCTTTAGTGTTCAACAGAAGAAAGAGACTTTGGAATCACTTGAGAGCGAGGTACATTTTCAGTTTTGGGTGAACTATCCCTTTAAATTAATTAACCTGCACACACACACCATAACCTCCCCTCGAAACCACTTTTCTTCACTTTCTAGTCATATGGAATTTCTTTAGGGCAGGGCTATCTGTCATTTAAGGTGGGGCTATCAGTGGGTGCTCTGAATTAATACATTCATCAATCTTCCTTCATTTAGTTAGCAACATCCATCCTCCAACAATCCAATCGATTTGCAAAGAACAAAATCAGGAACCACCCTCTATTTTTGTCCTCATTTTAGGACCATTTCAATAGTGGAAAAAAGGACAATCTTAACTTCCATTTCAGGGCAACTGTAAGACAACAATCCTCCTGTCCTTCATACATCACAAACAAAAGTGTAGCTAAAAGAAAATTTAAATGCATAAATAAATGCAAACGTACACTAGCCAGGCTGTCCAGATCCACGTCAGATGCTGCTGAAGTGAAAATCTGTAAACACAATGTAATGTAATGTAAACAAATAGAACTGCTATAATGTTTAAATGAATATTTAGAAGCATATTTACGTCAAAGAGAGGAGAGGAGTCGAAGTTAATGGACTGCGCATTGAGGATCTGCTGGAGGTTTTCTAACCCGCTGTCAATGGACTCCAGATGGTCACTCAGCTCCGTCCTGAACGACAGACAGAAAGAAAAACAGAGAGAAAGAAAGAGACAGAAAAGACAAAGAAAAACCGAAAGAAAAATAGAAGAAAAAAAGAAAGAAGAAAAGAAAGAAAGACAAAGAAAAGAAAAGACAGAAATAAATAAAGAAAAAGAAAAGAAAGTAAAAAAAGAAAAGACAGACAAAAAACAAAGTATGGAAAGAAAGAAAGAGACAGAAAAGAAAGAAAAACAGAAAGAAAAAGAGAAAAATAAAGAAGAAAATACATAAAGAAAAAGACAAAGACAGACAAAAAAACCAGAAAGAAAAATAGAAAAAAGAAAGAACAGAACGACAGAAAGAAAGAAATACAGAAAGAAAAGAAAAAAAAAGACCGAAAAAGAAGACAAAAAAGAAAAAGGCATAAATAAATATATAAAGAAAAAGAAAAGACAAAGAAAGTAAGAAAAACAAAAGACAGAAAGAAAAGACAAAAAAATAAAAATAATAAAGAGAAAAAGACAGAAAGAGAAATAGAAAAAAGAGATAAAGAGAAGAAAGAAAGACAGACAAAGAAAAAAAGACAGACAGAAAGAAAAGACAAAGAAAAGAAAGAAAGAGAATGAAAAAGGGAAAAAAGACAGAAAGAACAGTAAAGAAAGAAAGTAAAGAAAGACAGACAGAAAGAAAAGACAGAAAATAAAGCAAGAAAAAGAGAAAAAAGAAAGAAAGA
>CAIGQV010018201.1:1826586-1854225 GCA_903798115.1 Danio jaintianensis | reverse complement strand
TGTGTGTGTGTGTGTGTGTGTGTGTGTGTGTGTGTGTGTGTGTGTGTATGACTGACCGCAGGACACTATCAAATTCACAGCTTTGAGCTCTCTCCGTCTGGCGTGGAGTGCAGACCGTGGGCTGTATTGTTCCGTCTCCGTGCATGTTTTTTTTTCTTCCCCCTTTGTTGCCGGTCTTCAGAGAGACGGATCATGGCTCTGACTGATGCACACACAGCAGGCAGAAGTTAATGCGGCTGCTGGAGACGTTATGATTCCTTCGAGATTTCTATTGCAGCCGTGTGCCGGGGGCGGAGATGACATCGGGACGGGGGTGAAGGAGGCCGCGGAGGCTCGTCTTACCACAGAATGGACGCCCACTCGCTCGGTCCGCTTCCACGTGACGTTTAATTGACTAATTAATTGAGCATCAGCACAAATGTTGATGAGTGTTTTCGGATTGTTCCTTCCTCGACTCACTCAATAACTCAGAGGAAGCGAGCGCGGTAATGAGAGACTCCAGGCCCTCGGAGCGGAACCGGGATGGCCCGCCAGCACACATTAAAAACACATATTGTGCAAAAAAAAAAGAATAAAGCATACGTGTGCGCGAGATTTCAGAGCGGATCTGGAGGAGATGTGCTCCAAAGGCCTGTCAGTGCTTTTATATCTCAGTATGTTCATGTCAATTATTAGCAGAATTTAAAAAAGGGCAAATTTTTAGGGTGCAAATGTCCATTAATGCTGTCCATCGCACCCATTTTTATCATCGCATGATCTTTTATAATAAAATCACATTACTTTTTTTTTTTTTATGCACAAACTGGAATTTATTCTGTAAAAGTGTTTTCATTGTAGTTTATGCACTTTTTTTATCGAATAAAGTTTCTTATTTTTTATGTGCATTTATTTTACATTAATGCGCATTTTGGCATTTCCATTAAGCATTTTTTTTTTGTGATAATCCAAAAAAATGCATAAAAAATAGGTGGGTGGAAACAGCTAGTGATGAAACTGGTGTGCTTTTCATTTTTTTTTATTTATTTTTTTGTGGAAACCACAATTTATTATTGTCTTATTTCAGAAACATTTTGCAGCATTATAAATGTTATTTCTAGTGTTTGACATCAAGTTGCAGGGCCATGAAACACTTAATTACGTTTTCTAAGATTTCTGATAGTGTGTATGGAGCAAAAATGTGAATCGGAGTTCGAAATGAACTGGAATGAAATATAAATTTATATAAAAATATGAATTGCAAGGAAAAATTTAAGAATTATGAGGATTGAAAAGTCCGAATTGAAGAGTGGATGTCAGAACTCTAAGGAAAGCTCAAAATTGTGAGAGAAGTCAGAATTTGAGGAGGGAAAAATCAGGGATAAAAAAAAAAAAAAAAAAGTCTGAATTGTTTGTTTATAATTGAAGTTTGAGTTTATATGGCAGTTTAGATTTTTATTTCTTGCAATCCATGCAGTTCTGGCTTATTTTTTCTTCTTGAAATTAGAGAAGATCAGAATTGCACCCACTCAAAGTCAGAACTGTAAGTAATTGATGATTACTTTATTTTTATGGATATAGACATCATTAAAATTCTGTAGAAATGTTAACCAGCAGTTTCTGCATTTTGTGATTGACAGGTGTTTTCATTTATTTATAGTTGCTGTATGAATTGCATTATGGGAGTTTTATCTCTGCTCTGTCGACTTTTGATGATAAATTCAACTCTTGATTTTAACAGAGTGACTTGTTGAAGTGTTAGTAGTTTAAAACAATATATAAGATATAATATATACATAAGTCCAGAAAAAGTACTGGCTGTTTATTTATTACACTATAAAATAATGTTGGGTTCCACACAGTTTCTTCATGTTGTCTCAACACAAATCGATAAAATTTACTTAATCATTTTTACAAATTTGGATTGAACATAAAATACTTAAGTTGTCTTAAAAAAAAACTTAAGAATTGTGTTGTTTCAGCTCATTTTAAACTTTTGCTTTGCAACATCTTCAGCCCACGTCGGTTTTGCGGTCAAACTGGCTTTAGGCCACACGCCGCCAGACGTCCCGAAGAGCTTGTTTTTAACCTGAATCCACACCGTGAGCTCCACTCTAACATCATCTGGTCAAATCATCTGTCAAGCGCCGATTCCTTTGCCCACGCATCCTCCGATTTTATTACCAGACCTTGCCGTACAAACCAGTGTGTTTCTTTCACGTGTATGAAATTGAATCCCAGTGCATGCACAGATTAGATAAGTAATTTAGCATAAAGTTTGCATATGTTTTTTTTTTTTTTTTTTTCAATCTGTTTTCGCAAATTTGATTTTGAATGAATAAAAAATACATGCTTTTGCAGATAATAAAGGATAAAAAATAATAATGCATTGTATTTGTAATGTGCTTTTTAAAACCCAAAGCTACAGTAAAAAAAAAAAAATTAACACATAAAAAAAACAACACACATTTAATACATATTTGAGTATTAGTGCTGGACAAAGATTAATCACAATCAGTTGCATCCAAAATAAACGTTTTTTGATCTAAGATATTATTAAAGTGGATCAAAAAGGTTTTTCAAAATTGTCCTAAGAAAAAAAATAGGTGTTCGGTTTAGGACAATTTTGATAAATCGTTTGATCAAATGTTGATACTATATATGTAATACACATATATAAAAACATATAAAAAAAATTTTGCATAGATTTTTAAATTTAGATATAATTTTGTAAATAATGCATGCAATTATGTATTTATATGTACATAATAAATATATATATAGACACATAATATATATGTCAAAGCAAGCATTTATTTTGGGTGCAATTAATTGCGATTGATCTTTGCCCAGCAGTATTTTAAATTTACATTCACAATTATTATAGTAACCAGTATACTGTAAATATATGAACGTCAAGTATTAGAGTATTTTTTTTTTTTCACAGTTTAGTATAAGATACTTTTCTTGGATACATAATGGATACAAATTTTTTTTATTTAACAGGATTTGAAATCTCATTTAAGTCCACCTCAAAGAGGTATATTAAATCGCTTTTGTGATGTATTTCTCCCAAAGTACAATCACCCCAGAATCTATTTAGTTTTATTTAATTTTACATTTCCATAAAATATGCATAATGATGCCCCTGTTTGTCTTACTTCTGCACAAAGAAGATGCACCAGGATACAATTTTAATTTCAAAATTTAAACCAAAGGTTGCGTTTTTGCATATCTGACACAAACCTGAATATTTGTATTTATTTATTTTATTATTATTATTATTATTATTATTATTATTTTTTTTTTTTTATTATTTATTATTATTTTTTTTTAAGAGTATGGTTGTTCATTATCTCGGTAATACTTTACAATAAGGTTTTATTAGTTAATGCATTTGCTAACATGAACAAACAATAAACAATAGATTCATTACAGTATTTGTTCATGTTAAGGTTAGTTATTGAAAGCGCAGTTCCTTGTTAGTTCGTGTTAACTCACAATGCAATAATTTGCATGAATTTGGATGTTATTGATGCATTAGTCAATTTTGAACTACGATTAATAAATGCTGTATTGTAATAGTATTGTTTATACGTAGTAAATACATGAACTAATGAAACCTTTTTGTAAAGTGTGACCATTATCTTAATATATGGATTGGAAATCAACCCATCTAGTTGACTCATGAAAAAACGACAGATTTCATTGTTGTTTTTTCCTTAAATCAGCGAAACATCTGTTTTACAACTTGTTACTCATGACTTTAAGAAGTGTAAAGCCTCCTGATATTCTCCGTTTTGCTCTGGCAGCAGATTTGCAGTGAGTATTTGATATGAACAGGTCACGTCCTGATTTGGCCTGTGGTTTAATGACTCCGAAGAGCCGGTGTCAAACCCCCAACCCTTCCTGTCCAGAACTCCCCTTCAGCTTGTTTTTAGATCTTTAGCACGAGCAGGAAAAAAAAGAGCATGCGTCCCATCGGGAACGCAGCGTCTTGATGTGGATTTAACCGGGCTTCGGGGAGGAAGTGTTTCACTTAGCTCTGCTCTCCAAGAGATAGCGGGACGTGGAGGAGCCGTAAATCAGCACAGGTTGCTCACCTGCCCGTCTCAGGCTCCAGAGACTCGCGGCGGCTCAAAGCTGCTCTTCTCTCGACCCTGTTTTCTGTGCGCTTGGCTGGCCGGTGACTGATGGCCTGTGCTGAAAAACAGCCGCTGCTTTCATCCCCGGCAGGATGTGCAGCTTCTGCTGACTGCGTTTGTCCCACACGCGTAAATCACGCGCACTATGTCTGATGCCAAATAAGAAACTGCATATTTGTTATTAAAATTGTTAACTTCTAGACTGTCACGCTGCTATAAAAAGACAGTTTTTTTTGTGACTGTGTGAAATATCTGAACTTTTTGAAAAGCTGCTGAGAATTGTCTGCATAATTTAAAAACATTTAATATAAACACAAATTTTTTTTCTATTAATAATATTATAGAAGTTGAAATATCTGAACTTGTGCTGAAAAAGTGTCCATTTTGCATGATTTATAGAACAGAATGGATAAATTAATAATTTTAAAACGGTTCATAAAAACTGCAATAGTTACACTGTAAAAAATTAAACGACAGTCACGACGATACGATGATAAAAGCGTGACGTCAAGAAATAACTGAACTTTTTGAAAAGCTGCTGAAAAATTTGTCAATTTTGCATAATTTAAAAACAGAACATGAACACAATATATATATTTTTTCTATTAAACACAATTTTGAACACTAAAACTACATTTAGTCCCGGTCAGATCACACGATTTTTATTGTTGGTTACGAAAGTCACCATGTCAGATTATGCGAATTTGTTTATTTATTTATTTTTTCCTCTTGATAAAATCTTGACTTGTTGTGGGTAACAAATGTGCCAGACTACACGGTCCTTCACGATTAGTCATCCCGTGACGTCTACTACGAGCTTTATTTCCCAAAGCAGTCACAAGTGTTGCTATAACAATATTTCTCATCTCAATTTAATTTTTTTTTTAATCTTATCTCAATGTCAATGAACACTGATTCTTGCAGACAACTAGTAACTACATTATTTAATGGCATTCCTTACGACTTCAAACTTATGATTCCTTTTTATTATTAAGATATTTTCTTTCCTTTCTTTCTTTATTTTCCTGCCATGGGTTTCTTATTAAACACCCTCGCCTGAACTTGCAAATATATAACTAAGATTTGTGATACAACAATCACAGTGAAGCTTTCATTAAATCCTTATTTTCCTTAGAGCGAAACAAATCATTCACCCGTATAGTTGAGTAGTGGATGGGCACAAAAAAAATATAATTGGAAAAAATATCTTTTTAAAACGAATTTCGCTTGCTATAATTTTTGACTTCATTTTAATGTATGTTTTGTTGGCCAGTTATCTATAAACAAGAATAACGAATAACATTTGAGGTGATGCGCTTCAAAACAAGTCCGCTATATGCGCCAAAACACGAATTGCTGTGAGATTGTGTTGGTTTGTTAAATAAAATAATAATCTAGCCTAAATTAAGTTAAAGTTTCAGAGAAGCCTATAATAAACTGTTTTCACTATTAATGACAAATTTGAAGCAGGAAATGCTTTTGCAATGTATTCGCAGCACTGAACATGTTCCCAGATTTCCTCGGAAGAACAAACTCTGTTGGAAGGATGAGAGAATTCAGAAACTCGTTGTGAGAATGGAGATGTCTGCAAATCTGTGCCAGTTTGTCAGATAAAATTGCTTAAAACACCTTAATCCACCCGTGACCCACCCATAAGTAAATATGCTGCCTTTTTTTGATTGCCTGATCAGCGCAACGGCAGCACCCACTGATATAACCGAGAAATTATGTGCTCCTATTGCACAGTGTCACCCACGTGACGGAACTCGTCGTGAAGATCGGGAAAAAATTAAACATGCTAGATTTTCTGCGATGGTGTCATGAGGTGTCGCAGACATGGTATCGGTTATCGTGAACTATGCCACATTACACAAGAAGAAACGATTGAATCTTGTGTCACGACGCCTATTTGTCGTTTACGAATCCCTACGACACCCTACGTCAAGGAAATCGTGCCAAAATCGTGTGATCTGACCGGAGCTTTACTTGTATTAAATCTTCTCCAACACGAGCTTAATTCCAGAGTGCACTAAAAACGAACTAGTTTTCTGTTGCTTTTAAAAGTGTCTTGTAAGTTTGGCCTCTGTTTTGTTTCTGTTTCTCATTGTTGTTTTCTTTTTTTCTGTACAGCACCTTGGTTCCACATGTGGTGTTGAAAGTGCTTTATAAATAAATTGAGTTGAGTTATTCAGTGGAATTAAAGTAACATTGGCTAAAAAATGCTGCAAATCATTATTTTAAACATAACCAATCATTTTTAGGATAAAATCGTGAATAAAGGCTGATTTATACTTCTGCGTCAAGCGCACGGGTATGCTCCGGCGCAGCCTACGCGTGGTCGCATAGCCCTCGCCGTGGCCGTCTGCGATGCTGATGCGCACCTTTCAAAAAAATGTAACTACACGTCGCAACGACGCACAGCGCAAGCTTTGTGATTGGTCTGCTTGGTAACGCTGACGAGTGTGGGCGGTGCTGAGAGCCGCGAGCCCGATGGAGCAAGTGTTTACAAGTGTGGAGTCCCGTGAAGGAGCTCTAGATGGAAACTGTTGTTTTATGTTTACCTTAAGATTAAAGTTGTTGCACGTCCGCCGATTCCCGCCTCAAAATGAACGAGTTTCAGCCACTTGTACATTTAAGGTAGCGTTCAGAAAAAACAAAACACCAGCGAAAAAACTCGACAAAGAGGAACATAAACATCTACTGCCAGCTAGCGTTTCGGAAGTGTTATTGCAGAGCAACACAAAACAGCATGCAGAAGTATAAATGCGCGGCAATGCTTAAGGTATGCGGCGTGGGTCACGCCGATCACTCGACTCAGAAGTATAAACCAGGCTTTAAGCGATTTACCATATTTTAGTTATCCTAAATCACTATTAAAAAGTTTGAATTTATTCTATAAAGGTGTATTAAATAAAAAAATAAACATTTTTGTTACCATGGAAACTGTACTCTGTCGCGTTCTTGGACATATTACAAATTTGACTACTTGAAACTCAAACAGGTTTTGAACAAGTGAAGAGAGAGTAAACGTTGACACAACTTTCATTGTCATTTTGTTTATGGAAAATCTTCTTTCCTGTTTGAATATTTCAGCTAAGGTTTGAGTAAAAACGAATGCTGTTCATTTTTTTTTTTCTGCAGGTTGATGGCCAGAATTCAAAGGAGAAGAAGAAGAAGAGAAAGGGTAAATCTGTGCTGAAGGATGGACGAGAGGAGAGCGTTGCATCTGGCAGAGATGAAGGCCTGAAGATCTCCTCTCAGGTGGACGAATATGACCACGACACATCGGACGAAGAGGTAAGAGTCCGTCCACATCCCAAAACTTTGACCTGGAGACATTTAAAGTCTGCATGAAGCGGAAGCTGCGACCATTTTTTTTTTTTCCGTATTGTGACGCAGTTCCTAGAGAAACGGAATATTAAATGAGAAAACAGTGGGCGTGGATTGTTTTGTCTACTGCGAGCTGATTGGATTTAGCAAAATAGGCATTTCATTCAGAAAGATCTGGAAAAGGCTTTGGGGAGAGTTATTACAACCTAACAGACTCCTCCTCCTCACCATTTCTGTTTGTTGTCAAAACTGACAGCTGGAGGGGCGTGGTTAAGTATGTTAGCCACGCCCAATGCCTCAGACTGACCTAATCTGAGAATTTAACTGAAAACAAACAGGAAGTGCAAATTCAGATTTCAGTTTTAGATGAATTGTTCACCACAAAACTAGCAATGTTAGCTAGCAAAGTCAATATGGTGAGTTTTGATGTTGTGTACTTTAAAGTACCATAAAAAACATGTCCACATCACACCAGTCTTAAGCTCTTTGCACTGGTTGCCTGTGTCAGTTTTAAAATTCTTCTCTTGGTTTTTACATCACTAAATGGCTTGGCACCTTCTTATTTGTCAGACCTGTTGACTGAACATCAGCCTGATCGCTCTCTTCGGTCATTAAACCAGAGATTATTATGCATCCCCAAGCAAGGCTGAAATGCAGGGGTGACCGTGCTTTCGCAGTAGCTGGTCCTACATTGTGGAATGCTCTGCCCATCTGTATTATCTATATCATCTCTGTCTGTTTTTAAATATAGGTTGAAAACTTACCTTTTTGATTCGGCATTTTATCAGTGAGAATTGTTTGTTTTAGCTATAATTTTATGTCTTTCTCTTTGTGATTTGTATTGTGCAGCACATTGGTCAACCTTTGGTTGTGTTTAATAGTCCTATATAAATAAAATTTACATTAAATATACCACAATAACTGGACTTTTCTCCAGAATATCACTTTAGCCAGATTTACATCCTAAAGTGAAGTGAATCTTTTCAAATTTAGCAAATTAAAAGGAAAAAAGTTCCTAGAGAGAATTAGGTTTGTTTCCATCAAATTGTTAGAGCGGCTGACTGTAGTATTGGTAACCTAGCAACCAACAGTAAACAATTCAAGCATAATGGGTGTGCATTTTGCTACATGAGAATCCAAATGTGTTTCCATCTCTCACTATTCACTCTAAAATCACCTTAAATGAACATAAAAACTTGTTGCGAATTAAAGGATTTAAAAAAAAAAAAGCCTTCCGATAACTCATTTCTCATGAGATACTTCAAAATGCGCATTAACACAGGGTGATGGAAACCCAGCTACTTTTACAACAATAAAACTGTGGTCATGAGATGTTGGACATTAAAAAAACGTTTTCAGTTTAATAGTTTGTGATGCAACTATCATCATTTGACATTAAAATGGCATATTTAATTCCAAACTCATGCAAAACCGCAGCAGTTTCTTGGTAGACTGTTGGACCGCTGACGTGTTTCTTCTGTTCAGGTGACTGAAAATCCATGGAAATGACTTTAGTGCTCATCTCTTGTTTCCATTGAATTGTAGTTTGCGCTTGAGCGGCTGTGAATATCAGCATTGTGTCCAGGTGTTGTGCACCTGCTTGTGTCTCCGGCTGTCCTTTGCATGCCGGCAATGCTTTTCCTATCAGTGCTTTCCAGATGGCCATTTGACTTTCAGCTCTTTTGACTTTTATTTGGATGCATAACAAATATATAATTTGACTGCTTCAGAGAATTTTGGACTCTTTGTTAGGATGCTAGTAAAATATATCTTTGATTCTTAAAAAAAAAAAAGCAGTGCTTTGCGTTGTTTGTTATTTTATCACACTAAAATAAATTTTATTCTGTGATCATTAGTTTATGATGGCTAGACATCAGAGTTGATTATTAGTAGGACTAAATAATCACTCAATTATTATTAAAACATCACTAAAACAATCTCAAAATCTTTAAAATATATATATGTGCATGCATGCTTGCTTGTTTAGTTTAGTTTAAATTTATATTGTATGTATGTATTTATTTATTTATTTATTTATGTCATTTGAAACATGCTGTTCCAAACGTACTTGTACACACTTTGCCATTTCGCCACTTTGGTCATGTTTGACTTAAGTTTTCACTTAAATTCAGTATTTGTGAATATTGTAGAAAAAAACTATAATCGTTATTATAAAATGTAGTTATATATTGTTAAAATTTTAAAAGATTTCTCTCTGAAGTAGTACAAATTCCCAATATTAACCTTCAGTGTGCTTTTAAATGTTTATTAATAACTACATTTGTTTGTCTAAAACCATATTGTCTCAAAAGCTAACTATTAAGGATTTTGAAAAATGAATGTGATTTTTATTTTATTTTTTTACGTGTTAATTTTTACGTTATTGCTGCATTTGTTCATTTTTTTATTACAAAATGTATCTATTCTTAGAAATTCTCAATTACATGAACCACACCAAAAAACATACATTTTTGTCAATAAAATTCAGCCCTAAAAGTGGGTGAGATGCAGGCAAAATGGTATAACTCAATAACTAATTTTACAATAAGAATTTCTGACACCTATAGGTTCTTTAAACATACCCAGAATGCCCGATCGCAAGTTTTGAATGTATATATCACTTAAAAGATAATAAATAAATTACATTTATCATATTTATTTCTAAGTTTTGTTAGGACTTCTGGGGCAAATATGTTGTAAGGGTTAGTTAAAACTCCAATTATTAATATTTAAAGGGATTTAATACAAATGTACTCACCATTTTTCTCCCTTAAACTGTTCCACACCTTTGAGTTTCCTTTTTCTATTGAAGACAAAATAAGTTATTTTGAAAAGTGTTAGAAACCTCAGAAAAAAACAAATACCATGGAAGTCAATGGTTACAGGCTTCCAGCTTATTTCAAAATAACTTTAAATAACTTAAATGGGTTTGTGACAAGTGGATCTTGATTTAAATGTTGACAGAATTTTCAGTTTTGGGTGAACTATCCCTTTAAGACTTTGTATAATGTATTGCATCACAAGTTGCTAAAGTGCGTTAATTCAGAAACAGCTTTCACAAATATTTGGGAGATATTGGGAGACTATTACGCCTAAATAACTGTAGGAAACCGAAATCATGACCCTACACTCTTTAGTTTTAAGTTGAATGAGAACCAATGGAAATCTCCAGCTTGACTGACATGACTCTGATTGACAAGCAGAGACTAATGACCATTAATTTCAGTTAGAAAAATCATGACCTAAATATAGCAGTGGCTTTTTGTGCTGCGTTTGCACTGGCCCGATGACTTCATTGTTCCGTAGCGGGGAAATATGGTTAGTTGTGTAATGTTTCATGTAAAGGGGGGGAAAAAGCCGTTTTGTCCTGTTCTTTGGGCTGGAAGTGTCTGAACCGCAGGATTTGATAGCGTTCCCTTACGCCTGTCAGACCTTACCGCATTTCTCTAAAGCCTCCGTTGGCTTTTTTTTTTTTTCCTGACGGGAGACCATGATGCACCTCTGCAGCGGGTCTCATATTTACATGCAGGACCATTAAAGAATTCCTCTTCAGCTCTTTAATTTACATGCATCATTGAAAAGCGCTGAACCCTGGCACAATGCGGTCGGGATAATTTGCCAGGCCGTACAACCTAAACACAGCAGCCATCCAAAACCTTTCTTGGCAATCTGCTACCGAGCAGGAATGTTTTGCAGAAGTGTTATTGTTCTTGGGTTGATCCCCGATTTCAGAGTGACTTTTTAATGCCCCCTTCGTAGTCCTTTCAGGAGCACGAGTAACCATCATTATGTAGTTCGTAAAAGGTAAAAGTACTGCACATTTTTTGCATTTCTGTGTCTTTTGAAGGGTTTTTTTGGTTCTGGTTTAAAGACACGACCGCATGAAATCAAAGTTGAGCTTATTTATTTTCTTCGTAAAATGTCATTAGTGTTTTTGTGGACTGTTAATCAGTGTTTTCTTTAAGAACAAATTTTTTTTTTTATGTGTACTACTAAAGTTCATGCATAATAATGGAGATTTTTGATCATTGGATGACAATTTAGCCATCTTGAAATATATTTCTGAGCCCCTGCTAGTGTTGTCACGATACTGGAATTTGGTACCAATCGATACTGAAATTTTAAAAACGTCCGTTTCCCGCTAACATTTGAGCGCTGTTGAGCATGTTCTTAAACAGCGCTGATTTGCCATTGTGTTCATGTGCTTAACAGAAATGACTGTGATTGGCCATGAAGGTCATCAGTTCACCAAACTCACCGCTGTTTACTGAGTGTAACAACAGATACAGAGATACTGGAGTTGTTTCAAAGTCATGTCGATCAGCTGGTTTGTCTATAAGCTGACATACGAGCGATCCGCTGATAAATTGTGGCTTTAAAATGCTCTAGTGTCCCTCTATCTGTATTTGCACTCTGTAAACAGCGGTGAGTTCGTTGAACTGATGACCTTCACGGCCAATCACAGTCTTTTCTGTTAAGCATGTGAACACAATGGCAAATCAGTGCTGTTAAAGAACGTGCTCAACAGTGCTCAAATGTTAGCGGGAAATGGCCGTTTTTGGTACCAAATTCCAGTATCGTGACAACACTAGCAGGGGCTCAGAAATATATTTCAAGATGGCTAAATTGTCATTCAATGATCAAAAATCTCCATTATTATGCATGAACTTTAGTAGTACACATATAAAAAAAAATTAGTTCTTAAAGAAAACACTGATTAACAGTCCACAAAAACACTAATGACATTTTACGAAGAAAATAAATAAGCTCAACTTTGATTTCATGCGGTCGTGTCTTTAAACCAGAACCAAAAAAACCTCCAAAAGACACAGAAATGCAAAAAATGTGCAGTACTTTTACCTTAGTGCTCCAAAATCTCTGTACTTTTCAGCATTAATGGTGCCTACTGCTTTATATACCTCCTGCTTTTTATTTTTGCAGAGGAATGTTTGCAATGTGCCATGTGTGGGTTCATGCTTCTGGAGCCTCTGTGCACAGACAAAGTTCTGTCAGTGATGTCACTGGGTATCGGTCCTTGAGGCTGATTTATACTTCTGCGTCAAGCTCATGCGTATGCTCCGGCGCAGCCTGCACGTGGTCGCATAGCCCTCGCCGTAGCCGTCTGCGATGCTGACGCGCACCTCTCAAAAAAAATGTAACTACACGTCGCAACGACGCGTAGCGTAAGCTCTGTGATTGGTCGACTTGGTAGCGCTGACGAGTGTGGGCGGAGGTGAGAGCCGCGCGAGCCCGATGGAGCGAGTGTTTACAAGTGTGGAGTCCCTTGAAGGAGCTCTAGATGGAAACTGTTGTTTTGTGTTTACCTTATGATTAAAGTTGTTGCACGTCCGCCGATTCCCGCCTTCAAAATGAGCGAGTTTGAGCCACTTGTACATTTAAGGTAGCGTTCAGAAAAAACAAAACACCAGCAAAGAAACTCAACACAGAGGAACATTAAATCCCACTGCCAGCTAGCGTTTTGGAAGTGTTATTGCAGAGCAACACAGCACGCAGAAGTATAAGTGCACGGCAATGCGCACTGCATGCGCCGTGGGTCACGCCGATCACTCGATGCAGAAGTATAAACCAGGCTTCAGTATCAGTGTGTTTTCATGAGTACAAGTACATGAGCTCAGTGTCGGACCTGATACCAGTATTGGTATCTATACATCCCTATCACCTACTTACTTTTCACTTCATACTGGAACCTTCTCTTATCCCCCTGGAAAAACCAAAGTCTTGCCTACAGTATTTCCCACAGCGCACTCAGTTCCTCAGATGTTAAATCCATTTCTGATATCGTTTCCTGTTTTAATCATGGAGGACATGTACAGGTGCTTTCTCTTTTCTAATCTGCGCTCATGTTTTTAGTTCTGTTGCCTCACATGGAGAGGAGAAGGTGTGAATCTCATTAGCTTGTCAGGAAGAGGATTGTGAGCCTGATCTCGGCGGTGTTGTCAGGTGTCTCTGCGTGCGCCGCACAGATCGTTGGTGTTCCCGCGGACATTTGGCGCACGCTAAATTAGCCCCTCTTGTCTTGAGACGGCAGATTGGGTTCCCTCCGCACACAAGTTTTCTACAAATAAAACTCCAGACTTCTAAATCCCCCTGTTTTTCATCCTCACGTCCCCCCCCTTTGTAATAAAGGGCTCTTTCCTGTTAGCCGAGCGGGTAGGGAATTTGCGAAAGTGCAGCGTCTGTCCGAGGCCGAGCCGGCAGGAAGGGGCTTTTCCCCCGCAATGGCTTTTCCATGTGCTCTTCCAGATGAATGAAGACACATTGTGGAATAAAGGGGAAAAGGGGCTCTGGCTCCCGGCCGCAACTTTAGCTTCCTGCCGCCAAACAGCTACTGCTCTGAAGACTAAGACCTGCACAGTAGCATAGAAAGATGTGTGTGTGTGTGTGTGTGTGTTTAACTGTTCAGCAGGAGGTCAATTGTGAAAATTAGATAAGACCTACATGGTGAAATCAATTAATTTGAGGTGTTAGATGGACGTATTGGATCTGTCTGTCTAAATATCTGTCTATCTGACTCTGTGTATTGGCCTGAGGCGCTCTTTGTGTCTGTCTGGTGATATGCAGTGTCATTCCGCCTGTCTGTCTTTCTATTTCTGTGTGTATGTCTGTATCTCTGTCTACCTTTCTGTCTCACTTTTGTTTGTCTGTCTGTTAATCTGCCTTTTTGTTTGTCTATCTTTGTCCGTCTGTTTTTCATCATTTCGTCTCTCCATCTTTTATTCGTTCTGTCATTTATCTGTCTCTGTCTTTCTGTCTGCCTGTCTTTTATCCATCTGTCTGTCCATCGTTTTCATCGGTCTTTCTTTTTTTTTTATCTGTCAGTTTTATCCATCTGTTTGTCTTTCTGTCTGTCTGTTATCAGTTCATCCTTCTGTCTTATCCATCTGTCTGTCTTTTCTCTTTCCGTTTCTCTTTTATCTGTCTTTCTGTCTGTCTGTTTGTCAGTCTGTCTTTCAGCCATCTGTCTGTCCATCTATCTTTTTTCCATCTTTCTCTCCATCTATCTTTTAACCATGTCTATCTTTTATATAACTGTCTGTCTTTCAGCCATCTCTGTCCTTCTGTCTTTTGTTTGTCTGTCTGTCTGTAATCTGTCTTTCTTTTATTTGTCTAACTGTCTGTCTGTCTTATCCATTTATCTATCTGTCTCTTATATCCGTATGTCTCTATCCATCTGTCTGTCTCTTTTATCAATCTGTCTGTCCCTCTTTCTTTTGTCCATCTAACTGTCTGTCTTTTATCTATCATTCTTTCTATTCGTCTGTATTTTATCCATATTTCTGTCTGTCTTTTATCCACTGGTTTAATCTATCTAGATAGATTTGTCTGTCCCCCCTCTGTTTCTCGGCCCCTCGCTTTCTATTCATCTGAAAAAGAGGAATATTTTTGAACTTTTTTATACTTTATTCTTCGAGCTTTTAAATATGTGCACAAAGACAAATCTGCCTCATTGTAAAGTCAGTTTGTGCAGTATGCGCACAGGTCCCATAGAGGCCGCTGTTTCTGCTCTCGGCCCGACAGACACGCAGCTGAAATCTTATTTCCAGTGTGCAGTAAGCCATGGATGAGTGATTCTCGTTTGAGGTTTTTCAGAACGGCCCTCTCTCAGGGCTCCAACGTAAAGCTCTAGTGACAGGTAGCGGATCGAGGTCACGTCTGCTAATCACATCCACTGACTGATTCCAGATTCCGGTCCAGTGACCCACTGAGGAGCTGTCATGAGCAGAGGAAACTTTACATCCTCTGCAGAATCAGAAACTTTCGCTGACCTCGGTTGGTTGCATGGCGACTGCTTTGCTTTAATTGTGAGGTTTTATTTATGGCCCGATATTTGCATATGCGGTTGGATTTATAATGTGCTTTAGCTAAAGGACATGGGCGAGCATTTGATGGATCTAGTTAGCGATTTCCTCCAGTCCCAAATGATGTCAGAGTAATTACACGTTCAGGAGGTTTTTGCGGTGTGGAGAGTTTCTTCAGGTGGTCAAATCTCACTCAGGAAGGTAAGCACAGGGTCTGTCGTTTTCACCCAGAGATTTAAGAAAGATTTCGGCCCACGCCGTCTGAAGAGGCCTGTTTGCTTTCCCGTACAAAAGTAAAACAAACACAACCTATAATACAGACTGGTCAGGTGTCCGGATCGCTCCGGGGATCTGTGCCACCCACTCCTCAGAAAATTGAACCGCGGTGCACACATCTCAAGGTGAATTTTATTTGCTTTGCTCTCTAAATTTTGGTAATCCCAAAGTTTAATTTCATGATTGGGCCATTTCCAAACGCCAGACTGATGAGTTCCAGATGGGATCTCAAATGATTGCGGTCGGCCTGATGGCAGGGGGGGAAAAGCTTGAATTTTAGCAGTTCTGGGCTCTTACAGGGTAATTTAGAGAAGAAACCTTATGTCTCGACCCCATCCATACTAGGATTGACAGCCTTTCCATGTATCGCTGGATCTATAAGTTGCAGCACAGCATGATTATGACCCAGCGCTCCTCAACTGGGGGAAACAGTCTACCTTTTCCAGTGTTAGTCTCTTTCCATTCGTGGTTCCCACTTCATGGAGTAATACAGTAACCTAACAGAACTTAAACCAATCAAGCACTTTCAAAGAAGACTGAATCCATTTTGAAGTTTTTAGATAAAGAAAACATAATTAAATGTCTTTTTTTTTGTGGAATTGCAGCCTATTGCCCTGAATCCCATTGCTTTCGTTGAAGGATTTCAAAACTCTAGCTAAAGAAGAGATTTTCATCTGATACTATTGTTACCATTTTCCCCTCGTCTGTTGCTCAGCTTGTGGAAACGTTTGGAGAAGGTGCCATCCTTTGGGATCCTGGATTGGAGAGCTCCTGGATGCCCAAAGCTATTCTTACACAGGATTTCTTTCACAAAGTTCAGCATCCCAAGCGGATGTAGGGGAAGGTTCTGGCTCTCGGTTTTGGCAGCCAATTCACCCCAATTTATGAAACAGGAACCTGGGGGGTCGTATTCATTCACCCTTGGCAGCCTGCACCAGTTGAGGCCTGAACTCAACTCCACCTTTGACCCTCAGCGCCAGTGTCATTCAGCACTACTTGCTGCTGCTGTACAGACGTCCACTTGTCAAATGCAAAGTGAAATGAAAAACCTGCTTGATTTATGCGTCATTGTTTGTTTTCTTTGCTTTAGTACCTTCTAGCAGACCAACTTGTACAACAAACCCACATGGCCTGAGACCTGTAGGTCAGAGACCAAATACCATTTCTTCTAGAGCTGCACAATTGATTGAAATGAGATTGAAATCATGATTATGGTGTTGTATGGTTGTCAAACCAATTTAAGTGAATTGATCAACTGGATGTTTTAGATTGGAGCACATCGCTTTACATAAGCTGTTACACATGGTTTGTAGTTTTCGCTTTGGACAAAAGTGACCCAGAATAACCTACAATTGAGGAGGCATTCAATGATTCAACAAGAAGAGGAAATACAAACAAGAAGTCTTAACTATACAAAGGAACTGTTAGTGCTCAGAGCATTAAGTGCTAGGGTTAGGAGGGGGGAGTGTTTTTGTTTCTACATTATGAGAACTCTAGACTGCAAACCAAATCTACCTTCGGGTATAAATAAAGTAACCTAACCTAACTTAAACCTTTACTCCAGCTCATAGACCTTTGTCCTTTTCAATATCCAAACCTTGTTGTCTCATGTTGTTTTCTTGCACCCTGCTGTATTCTTCTTTTGAGTTTTTATTAAAAGCATCGCCACTATCTTTTGTTCATGTAGTTTCTATGCTTCTCATTGTCTTTTCCCCCCAGCACGCCATTGGGTTGAGCGTTTCAGGGAAGAGAATGATTAATATGTTTTGTTCTCCGGCAGACACGGGCATGGACTTTTACGAAAACGTCTGCGCTATTAAAACACAAAGAGCGGTTTTGTTCTCCCGGATCCATTGGGTCGAGCCGCACTTTAGATTTATCAAATTAGACTGGAGCGAGTGTGGGTGGTGTTCTGTTGCACATACAGCAAGGTAAAGGAGGGGAGTTAAGAGCTGTATCCCACCGGGAGCCATTGGTCCCCACGCAGACCTCACACCCACGCTGTACCTTCCAGATCACAGTCAGCCCAGTAATTCCTCCCTCTGGCAGGACTCAAGCAAACGTGCAAGCTATTTGGAGCCGTAAACCGAACAAATGTATTCCTGTGTGTGTTCAGAAGCGGCTCGAAGCCCATTACCTTCAGGAGATTGTGAAACATTGAAGATTTCTTGGCTTTTTTGTATATTTAATTATTGATTATTTTGTAGTTCGATGCATTTATAGTTATTTTGCGCCACTTATATGTACAGCAGAGGTGATAGAAGAGAGACAGTAGAAGTGTTTCCATTCAAAGATATGAGCAAAACTGAAATATTGCATAGAACATTTGTGAATAAAGCATGTTTGTATCCAATGAGTCAAAGAGAACAATATCATAACTTCCTGATAAACTGGTGCCAAATATTAAAAAGAAAAATATAATTTGATGCAGTAGAAGCAACTGTGGTCGCATAATACTAAACCACTGTGATTACTGACTTCGGCTGAGGGATTTTAGAATTACTAAAACAACATTTAAGATGTTTTACAATGTAGTCCATCTGCTTGTTTGAATGCTGTCGCACCGTATATTGCCCTATATCCTGAAAAAACCATACATTAATGAAAACTTATTTACAGCTTCAAGATGACGTATGTTTCCAAATATGACTGGCTTTTTAATCCAGGGTCACATTTTGGCTACCCAAGCCCAAGTTTATGCAAAGTGTAGTTCTGAAAGCTTTAATAATATAGAATTCATAATTTGGTGTTTAGTGATCATTGGTGTAAACCAGTGGTCCCCAACTCCTGATAGATTAATTCATACCAGGCCACACAAGAAATAATTAATTATTTCCATTTTATTTATTATCTTTTATTTTGAAAAATGACCGTATTCTCTCGGTTACGTCTCAGTCACTTGTGTGCCAAAATTTAACCCACAAGCTAGCAAAATGAGTAGGAAACAGGCGTCTTTGGAAAGTTTCTTTGCGAAGGGAAAAGGCCCAGTGAAGGACCCACGAACTGCCAAGGAATGGATCCGCAACCCATTTGTCAACAAACCAGGGGAATCCAGCATGTCTGTGCAAGAAGATCAATAGCTGGAGATCGCAAATGACTGCGGCCTTTTTTCAGCGTGCTAGTTCGTTATTTTCAATAGAGGCACGTGGCTTGCGCAAACGGTGCATCACGCTCGTGCCTTCCAAGCACACAAAGTTGAAAACATCTTAACTTTTCAGAATGCCGCAAGCGCACTGCGAGTCACGTGACAAGAACTGACCGGCTTCATACTTCGTATAGAATATACACATTTCGGTAGACTAATTACCTCAGACAAACACAGAACACCCAAACACTGCAGCGCTTTTTAATTTTTTCCATAAGTAAAACTTGTATCAGAGTTGCAGCGATGTTTTGTCAGCTTGTCATCCTCTGAGAAAACGGTTGATGGTCACCTAGCAATCTATGTACTAGGGTTGTCACGATACTGGAATTCGGTACCAGTCGATACTGAAATTTTAAAAACGTCCATTTCCCACTAACATTTGAGCGCTGTTGAGCATGTTCTTAAACAGCGCTGATTTGCTCTGTGATTGGCTGAGAAGGTCATCAGTTCACTGAACTCACCGCTGTTTACTGAGTGTAACCATAGATACAGTGACACTGGAGTGTTTCAAAGTCACGTCGATCAGCTGGGTTGTCTATAAGCTGACATATGAGCGATCTGCTGATGAATCGTGACTTTAAAATGCTCCAGTGTCCCTGTATCTGTGGTTACCCTCAGTAAACAGCGGTGAGTTCAGTGCACTGATGACCTTCATGGCCAATTACAGTCATTTCTGTTGAGCACGTGAGCACAATGGCAAATTAGCGCTGTTTAAGAACGTGCTCAAATGTTAGCGGGAAATGGCCGTTTTTAAATTTTTAGCTTTGATTGGTACTGAATTCCAGTATTGTGACAACTCTAATATGTACCCAAACCCCCTACCCCCGGGCCACTGTAAAATTATCAAGCGTTGATCGTTCTGCGGTGATAAAAAGGTTGGGGACCATTGGTGTAAACAACAGCTGCTGTCATGACAGAGAATCCCCTTTACATCTGTAGAGTTAGTGAAAAATGCTTCTAGGCCTGTGAAATAATGTCATCTAATGAACATGATTTGCATTGAAGCCCCTAATATCACTGAGTTTAGTAACAAGCTCCCTTAAGTACTTAAACGTGAGATTGTCGGTCAGGTTTTTGGCCAATGCAGCAGTTGTGTAAAGTGTGTTACTGGCTGACGTGTTGCGAGTTGTCGTAGAATCACCGAGAGTGATATCGATCAGCAAACACACAGCATTCATCCGGGCTGTTGTCCAAAAAGCTCCAGGATGGATTGAAAAGTCTCTCTTGTCTTCTAAAGATGAAGTGATTTCCAAAGCGTTCTCGTCCGAGGACACAAAGGTCTCCTTTCAGCCCAGCGCGCACCACTGAAATCAATAGGCTGATAAAATTGACAGATCGCCGGTGAATTATGTGGAATCTTGGCCTGACGCTCCGCTGTCAGCAGGAAATCTCTTTTTAATAGTCTATTTAAGGAGAAGCAGGGATGTGTTTTTGTTAGTCAGGGGGGAATGTTGATCCAGAGGGCTGAATCGCGTGCCGGTCAGATGGAGCGGACTGGACCGCCGGACTCTTGCAGGTGTGTGTGGAGGTGGGGGGGGCAGGCGTTGGAAATCTGGCCCTTTTTTTCCTCCTTCTTCTTCTTCTTCTTCTTCTTCTTCCAAAGTAGCCACCTGTCGTTCCACAGTTTTTAGGACTTTCTTTTCATCCGGTCTTCAGCTCAAACTCCCAGTTGGGCCTGCATGCATCCTGCCAGAGGACCTGATTGAAACCAACTGCCAGCGGGGGCCGTTTTGAGACGATACGCTGAATGTTTACCTCGAGCGCAGGAAGGAGATGAGCTAGACTTCAGAAATCCCCAGACAAGGACTCTGTTCTTACACCTACTGTGTGCTGACAGCAGACTAAAGCAAACAGTTATTAGTGATGGATCTGAAACAGTCTGTGTAGGCCGTCAAGATGTGGAAAAAACATGTGGTGGACTTTCGTAATCACGCTTCACGAGAACGATTCTTCATCAGCATCTGTGACAGTTATTATGGTGAACCTAATACTTTAAATTAAGACTTTTACTTAAAATATAGGCATTTGTTTCAGTAAAACACATACCATTTATTTTTGTCTATTTACAGTGTTTGATAAATTCTTAAATGATTAGTTTAGAGATTAAATAAATGTTTTATCACTTTACATCATCATTCAGCTCAGTTTAGTGTAATGTTGAACTAAAATTGAATATATTTTTAGATTGTTTCAAAGTGCAGCATTAAAAAAATAACAATTTAAACAATGTAGACCTAAAATAGCCCCCAAAAAACATGCAACAAAACTGGCAGGACTTGCAATGAATCATTTAAAATAAGTAGAGATGTGATTTCATAAATAGGTGGCGTGCTTTAGTAATCACGCTTCACAGGAACAGGTCTTTATCTATAACAGTTATTACTTTAAAACTGTAAAATAAACCTTTTACTTAAAATATATGCATTTGCTTCAATAAAACATACTGAATACAATTTTGTGTTGGCTAAATGTTTAGTTTAGAGATTAAATAAAGGGGTTTTACCACTTCACATCATCATTCAGCTCAGTTTAGTGCAATGTTGAACTAAAATGATATATATTTTTAGATTGTTTCAAAGTGCAGCGTTAATAAAATTATCATTTAAACTATGTAGACCATACCTGTCAACATTGGGATGTGAAAATAAGGGATACCCCACCACCCCAACCCCCTAAAATAAACAGTTGAAATGGTCAGTAATATGTTTTTTTTATTATTATTATTATTATTCTTATTATTATTTACAACGGATAAAATAAATAGTATACATTACAAAAAGCTGCAAATAAATTAGCAAACAGTTTAGCCTATTACATTTAATAGCTATTATATAGAAATTGAATCAAGTTATCAAATCTCATTAACCTTTTCTTCACTGTATAATTTGAACATTCTGATTAAAGAGCAGCGAGTGAATCTCTCATTTACATTTTTCTAAGTCACTTGGTGTTGCTTTAAAAATGCACAGACCCATAATGAAAGCATTCGATTCCTTTCCTAACTTTTTATGCTCATTTAGGACAAAATTAGTTTTGTTTAAAAGAAAACCCACCAAGTTCGACATATTTAAATATTATTGTTTATTATTATTATTTTTATTATTATTATTATTATTATTCTTTTGTGTATATGTCTGTTTAAACACGCACCCAAACCCCAGAAAGTCCACTTTTGCTCCACTTCAAATGGTGTGTACAGAATCTGTTTGGGAAACAGCATCTATTTATCAGTATGGAGCGCGTCTGACGGTCACGCACTGCTACATAAACTGACTGTTTTTAGGATTGCATAGGAGGGGCAACGGTGCCTGTAATGGAAAGGAAGGGAATCCTGCTGTTTTTATATTTATTTCAAAGTGTTTTCATGCCTAAATAAAATGAAAGCACAGAACAGATTCACATTTAAGAGCAAGGGGCGTTCCCCCGGTGGTTCGGCGGTATGGGTTGCGTATAGGAAGGATCAGCTCTTTAATGTTTATTGCCACCCATCATAGACAGATTAAAAATACGGGAGAAATACAGGAAAATACCTTTACGGGATGATAGCGGGATAGAACTGTAAAATACGGAAGAATCCCGGGAAAAACGGGAGGGTTGACAGGTATGATGTAGACATAAAATAGCATAAAAAGTAAAAAAAAAAAAAAAAAACTGCCAGAACTTGCAATGAATAATTTAATATTGCATTAGATTAGATTAAATTATTTAAAATAAGTAGAGATGTGATTTCATAAAAAAAGTGGTGCTTTTCAGTAATTGAGCTTCACTTCATCTATGACTTATCTGTTAAGTTATAAGTTATTATCTGTACAACTAAAACTAAAATAAACCTTTTACTTAAAATATACACATTTGCTTCAATAAAACTTACTGTATATCATGTAGTCTATAAGGTGTTGGCTAAATCCTTAAATCACAGGTGTCAAACTCAGTCCCTGGATGGCTGCAGCTTTACACAGTTTAGCTTTAACCTTAAACACACCTGATCAAACTGAGTGCTTCAGCTGTTTGAAACGTGCAGGTAAAGCCGCGGTCACACAAGAGTTTGAGCATGCAAAATTCTGTCGTATAGCGCTGCGAAAGGGGGCGGGATTAAACAAGATGATTAGACATTTAAAAAAGCAAGCGATTGGTCTGTATTTTACATTTCTGTCCAGAGAGGTCATGTTTTGACCTTCGATTGGTCTCATGAAGTCACATTATGTGATTTCGCTGGTCAGAGTTCACCAAGCTTGAACTTTGCAGCGCAGCGAACTGCGAAACTTGTCGCACAAGCTTGCGTTTCCAGTCTGCTGCGTCCGCATGCACATGAATGGAAGTCTATGGGCCGAAAAGTGCAGTGTGAACGTGGCTTTAGTGTCTTGAAGCAGGGCTGTGGCCCTCCAGGAACTGAGTTTGGCACCCCTGTCTTAAATGATTAGTTTAGAGATTTAAAAAAAAGGGGTTTTATCACTTCACATCATAATTCAGCTCAGTTTAGTGCAATGTTGAACTAAAATGAAATGAGAAGCATTTTTTTTAATATTGTTTCAAAAAGCAAGTTGAAGTACAGAAATAACTATTATTAAACCAGCTTAATTAAAACTATGTAGACATAAAATAACAAAACCAAAAAATCTAAAAACTGGCTGAACTTAAAGATTACAATGAATTTAAAATAAGTGTAATCCAGTCTGTTAATAAAGAATATTAACAATTTAGCAATTTAAAAAAATATTATTTTCTTTCTTTTTTCACTTGCTAGTTTCCCCCAATACTTTAAATGTCCATCTGCTCCGATTTCACCAACTCCCACTAAAAGAGTCATACAGGTTTAATTGACATGAGGTTGATTAAATATTTTGTGTGTACAGTCCATGCAAATGATACGCCCTATATAAACAGCACACAAAGTTTGGAAACAGCTTGTATCTCTCTTGTTTTAGCACTGACATATTTTCCGCACTGTGTTATAAGTGCTTGATGCATGTTTTTACAACTAAGGTGGAAAAACAACCGAAGGGGAACAAAAAAATAGGAAATATGGCCTATTACTTCCTTGGCGTCGAGTCTGATTCTGATTTTCGATTTGAAAATGAAAATATGGTGCGGTCAAACAGCTCGCGGTGGCTTTTGCAGAACAGCGAATGGAAAAAAAGTGCTCACCGGGATGTTTCGCTTGATGATATAAAGGAAAAGTGGCTTTTGATTCGATGGCTTTCTCTTCTGTTCCGAGTCGCCATTCAGAACAGGCTTCGGGGCCTCATTAGATATTTAATTTTCAATAAATAATGACTTTCTCTGAATGATGTGCCGGATGCTCCAGGTGGGAAACCCATTTAAAACCCACATTGCCAGAACGCAAACTTTCCACATGCGTCCTCCAAGGTTAAAGCCCCGTGCGCGAAGATCTGCAGGTTATTTATTTATCAGAGCGCTGTGGTGTTTTTTTGGCCATAAGTAATGAGCGCTTGACCTTTCGGTGACCTCTCTTTAGTTTGTATTTTTCATTATTTTATTGACGGGATTTATTTTTATGGCCTTTGGTTCTGGGGAATGAAAGTGGGATCTGCATCAAGTGAAGCTTCCGCTTGACAGCATGGCACCGTCCTCGGGGTTTTTTTTTTCTTGTTTTTTTTTTTTGATGCTGAACAGACGAGGATGGGGCCGGACGACGGGCCGCACAGCTGTCATCTGTTAGCCATCCTCCAGACGGCCTCGCGGGATTATTACCCCCACGTCCAGCCGCTCATGGAAAGATCTGCGTCTGCTCTGGTCATCGCTCTGTTTTCAGACTGTTTAGGACCGTAATGAGGGGGAGACGATGCGCTTTCGGGTTTCGTTTTGCTGGTGCTTCCAATTTGTAACTTGACATTTTGGCGAAAGCATGTATTTTGTTCTTGTTTTAAAAGTCACTTTTAGATAAAAGTGTCTGGTAAATACATTCCTTCAGCTTAGTCCCTGATTTATCATGGGTCGCCACAGTGGAATGAACAGTCAACTACTCCTGGCTTATGTTTTATGCAGCAGATGCCCTTCCAGCTGCAACCCAGTAATGGGAAATCTGGTGAATACATGAATATCGCAAATAATCTACACAATAAGGCGGCTATGCAGGAGAGATTTGCATCATTATTGAGCTTAATTAAGTTTATAATCTATTCAGTTGATGACTTTTCAAAATTCATCAATTATTAGATAAATTCATTATAGAGTAGACAAGCAAGTCATTTATTTAGCTTATTTATTTTGGCATTTACCCCGTTGGTGACACTTTACTTGAAGGGGGTGTTCATAAGACTGTCATGAAACCTTTATAATCATGACATGACGCGTGTTATGAATGTGAATGAGATTTATTGCACGCTTATTACTACTGTTATTAAGTGTTGTTATTATGTTATGTCATTTTGCAGTCAGTCTTCATCTTTGTCATGACAACTTGACATTAGCAAGACAACATAACTTGTCTTAAATCTGTCATAAACATGATTGTCATGAAGCCATTATAATTGTGTCATGAATATTTCTCTGTTTTCACTGTATTTGTCATTAAAATGTCTCATTAAAAGTGTCATTACTCTGTCAACTCATTTATAACAGCATCATTAATATTTAATGTCAAATTCAGCTTGTGCCGCTGTAGTTGAGGTCAGAAAAATATTAATGACGATGTTATAAAATTCATGACTTTTATAATGGCTTCCTGACAATCATGTTTATGACAGATTTATGACAAGATTTGTTGTCTTGGTAATGTGTCATGACAGAGAAAATCAGGTTACTATGTGTTTGTCAAGTTGTCATAACATACAATGTCATCTTTGCATTTAAAATGTCATAACTGAGTGAACGACACTTAATGACAGTTGTTATAAACATGCATAAAATCTCATTCATGACATGTCATGTTATGATTTATAAAGGTTTAACGACAATCTTTTGAACACCCCTTCAAGTAAAGTGTTACCAGCAAATTCAATGTGCCTACCTTGTGAACAATAGTAATCGTCATTATTAGCTCAGTTCAGTTTAGGGTCAGATTAGAGGGTTTAATTTTGTCAAATTAATGAATTATGAAATGAGTTCAGTTTAATCTGTGAAACAGCTCTGGCAGAAAACCGAAAATGTCTCATTATTTAGCTCAAGTTTTGTTGTCTGATAAATTTCAGTGCAGACAAATCAGTAATATTAGTGAATATTAAGTTTTGTTTTTATCTTAAAGGAACACTCCACCTTTTTATTATTATTATTTTTTTAAAGGCTCATTTTACAAGTCCTCCAGAGTTAAACAGTTGACTCGAACCATTTTTTAATCCATTCATCTAATTTCTTGTTGTTAGCATAATGAATTGAATCGGATTTGACCATTAACATTTAGTTCAAAAAATTACAAAGAGTTTTGATAATTTTCTTAATTTAAAGCTTGAGTCCTCTGTAGTTACATTGTGTAATAAAACTGTCAGAAAGTGTTATGCAGGAAAAATAAAGTGACCCTGCCAAAACAAGAAATCGGCTTAATGGATTAAAAAAATGGTTGAAGTCAACTAGGAGACTTGTAAAATGAGCCTTTTTTCGAAACAAGGTGGATGTTTCTTTAACTGAGCAAGTAAATGGCGATTAATACAACTTCGTTGAAAGTTGTTGGGGTTCCAGCTGTGCTTGTATTGAGGCAGATTAATCGGCTGATAACTGATCAGTTTATGATCCGATTATTTGCGTTGGCTGATAATGGTGTCTGTTCGGGAACAGAGTTCATATTTCCCCTTGTGTTCATGCCAAAATACACACAGTCTCGCCAATTGATAAACACTTTTACTTTGCAGCTTTTTTCTCTCTCTCTTGTGTAAATGGTGTAAAAGAAGGGTTTGGTTCTTTGCAGTCATGTTTTTAGAGTAGATTTTTTTTTTTATTGTACAATTATAATTTATATATAATTCATGCGAGAGAAAGATTATACATTTATTTATTAAATATCAAGCATAAATGGTGTATTTTATACCGTCTATGTGTGTATGCCTTGTCGCCTATACATAATTTAGACTGATAGATTATTACAATTTTATATAAGAGGTTTTTGCTAAATATTTCACTTATTTTAAAGGAGAAAAATATTATATATATATGTATATTTTTAGTAGAGGGAAAAATCAAGCAAAACAATAAAAATATGAAATTAGTTGATAATTTGTGGTTTGTATTTTATTTGTTGCAATATTTAGTTTATATTTAAATGTATTATCTTTCTATTCCCATAGATGTTAGTCAACAAACTCTTATTTTTATGAATGTAACTGTTTAATAAATCGTAAATGCACCAAAATACATTATTCTGTATTCACTGAGAAATGAATAAAAAATATTCATTTTTTTGGGTGCAACAAAAAAAAAACAAAAAAAATATTTTTACATTTTGTTATTGTTGTTATTATTATTATTATTATTATTATTATTTAATTAAAAGTATTTTATGACAGGATTTTTATTTATTTTTATTTAATATTTAAATATTTATTTATTTATTTATTTATTTAATTTCTTTAAAGATTTTAATACATTTATATTTTTTGTATCAATATAAAATATATTGTGTATTGGGTAATATTTGAATATTTTATTATTTTTCGCGCTATTTGATTATTTTATCATTTAATTTCCTTCGTAAACCCTTAAAGGATTTCATATTCAGTAGTTTAGCTCAACAGTTCAGGTTTATTATCTTTTCCAGAGAGTTTGTTTTATTCTTCTCTCTGTCCTCTGCTTGCCTTGACTTTTTACTCTCTTCTTGTCGCAGGAGTAATTAGACTGGCTAGTTTTCCCTCTCTTTTTCTTTGCAGAATCAGTGTATTGTAATGATGATTTCTCTGCCAGTGTTATTCTTGAGTGTGAGTGTCTCTGCATCAGACAGACAGACAGACATACACACACACACACACACACACACACACACACACACACACACACACAC
>CAIGQV010018201.1:1803434-1826576 GCA_903798115.1 Danio jaintianensis | reverse complement strand
CACACACACACACACACACACACACACACACACACACACACACACACCTACACACACAGGTAAGCGGGTTCATGTGTGTCGATATGGAGCTGTTCAGTGTGAGATATGAGGGGATGACAGAATGACAGAGCGGGGTGAACACAGGGCTAAGACTCAGCGGGATGCCGCCCAGAGCCTGGCTTTTTTTTTGCGTTTCTCCAAATCCCATCAGTAAGACTCACGACACCAAAACCAGTCCCATTCACTTTCAAACCAAAAGACAATCGATGAGTCGATGAGTCGAAAAAAACAACCCCTTTTCTCCTCTCCAATTAATGACACACACCAGAGTTTTTTGCGGTCCTCGCGCCAGTCCTTAACGGCAGATTTATTAAGAAATGAAATCCAGATGGGGCGTTTAAGTAAAGTCAAATAATTAGCTGTTTTTGCAATGCTCGAATTGGAATATCATTGAAGCTCGGTATGAAATATCACCCATGAGCTGCTCTTTTGTGTGCTGGAGTGTTTGAAGCATTAACTGCAAAAACAATCAGGAGATTAATTGCAATTATTTTTATGTTACATAAAGTTAAATAAGGGGTAGCACGGTGGCTCAGTGGTTAGCACTGTGGCCTCACAGCAAGAAGGTCGCTGGTTCGAGTCCCGGGTGGATCAGTTGGCATTTCTGTGTGGAGTTTGCATGTTCTCACCGTGTTGGCGCAGGTTTACTCCGGGTGCTCCGGTTTCCCCCACAAGTCCAAAAACATGCGCTGTAGGTGAATTGAATAAACTAAATTGGCCATAGAATGTGAGGGCGTGTGTGAATGTGAGTGTATGAGTGTTTCCCAGTACTGGGTTGCGGCTGAAAGGACATCCGCTGCATAAAATATATGCCAGAGTAGTTGGCGGTAAGGGACTAAGGATGAATGAAGTTAAATCAGTAAAATAAAGTGATCTCTTTCTTTAAAGGGCTAGTTCACCCAAAAATTCTTTCTTCAGTGCAACACAAAAGATGATATATATTTTTTAAAAGTTTAAAACCGGTAACCATTGACATTCTTTGTCATTTTGTTTTTCAAATCATTGTGTTTCCATCATTGAGTGACTTCCAAACTTTAAGAAGTTTCTTTCTTTCTGTTGAACACAAAAGAAGATATTTTGAAGAACGGATGTGCAATATGGTGATATATTTATTTCGTGGTGTCACTAAATGCATTGTTTGTTAATACTTCGTCATCATTTATATGAGTGCAATATTACATGCCATTGTTGAGAGGAAGACAGAAAAAAGGAGACAAACATGAATAACAGCATTGTGAAGAGGTTTTCTTGAAACTATCTTTACATTTGTATTTTATTTAGCAATATTTTTTATGTTTATATTATTTATTACTATTTATTTAATATTTCTAGATTTTAAATCAAACATTTGCCCCGAAGTTCAAAATCAAAAATGTGTGTGTGTGTGTGTGTGTGTGTGTGTGTGTATATATATATATATATATATATATATAAAAATAAACTATTAGTTGATTGAATTTGCAGAAATGGTAGTATATTGTGATATATTATTAGTTGGATATAAGACGACTTAAGTCGTGATATGAGATTTTTGTCATATCGCCAAGCCTAATAACCATCGACTATCATAATAGTTACTATCATAATCTTTTATTGAAGTAAAGGGTTATCGGTTTCCAATATTTTCTTTTGTGTTGAACAGAAAAAAAGGACATTTGGAACCACTCAAAGGTGAGTAAATACTTTTGTTTGGTTGAACTACGTCTTTAACAAAGCAAAGAGTGTTGTGGTTATCTAAGAGGAGAGATGAAGTGGTTTCAGTTTTACCAAGCAGGTTTTCGAAAGTGTAGAAGGCGATACTTGAGCTGAAAACTCTCAAGACCAAGAAGAAATTTGTCCAAACTTCCTCTCACCTTTTCTTGGCTCTGTCATGTCTGGGCTCTGCCAAAAGCTTACCTGTGAATCCCATCTGCGCCTCCGCCACCAGGAGCAGCTGTCTGTCTGACAGGCCCGACTGTGCCGTCACTGCCGTCGTCTGTTTCTCTTTCCTCCTGTCCTCTCGTTTGACTCCAAAAACACACCACATCCAACCAATGCCACTACGAACAGCCAATATCCAACATCTTTGCACTTTTTTGGAAGGTAATGAGGTCTGTGAAGGTCTGTTATTTGGAAGTAATCCAAAGAGATGTTCAAATGTCGAGGAATTTGGCAAGTACTTGAAGGAATAAATAAAAAAGACCTCAAGTTGTGATATGGACACGGGTCTGTTTAAAGATGACTTGAAGTTTTTGTCCATTTAGTTTCAGGAAAGCTGAAAAGAAAGCATGCAGCCAGACTGTAAAAAGCGATTGGTTACTTAAAAAAAAAGTGTGTAAACTCAGTGCCTTAAAAGAGACAAGTTGACTTTACTTAAAAAGTGAGTCAACCCATTGTAACTTGCAATTGTTAAGTTGACTTGACTTAGGCAATGGGTTTATTGATTTTAAGTATAATCAATTAATCACTTTAAAACACACCAGATCCAACCAACGCCACTAGTACAGCAAATATTTCAGCATCAGTGCCATTTTTTGGAAGGTAATGAGGTCTGTCAAGCCCTGTTATTTGGAAGTAATCCAAAGAATTGTTAAAATGTTAAGGAATTTGGCAAGTGCTTGAAGGAATAAATAAAGTCGTGATATGGACACGTGTCTGTTTAAGGATGACTTTTTTGTCCTTTTAGTTTCAGGAAAGCTGAAAAGAAAACATGCAGCCAGACTGTAGAAAGCGATTAGTTATCTTTACTTTAAAAAAGTGAGTAAACTCATTGCCTTAAAAGCTACAAGTTGACTTAAAAAGTAGTAAACCCATTGTAACTTGCTACTGTTAAGTTGACTTAATTTTTACAATTATGCAGATGGCTCATTTACTTCATTTTAAGGTGTCTGGTTTTACTCACTTTTCGCTTTAAATCGCTTTAAAACACACCTGATCCAACCAACGTCACTAGGAACGGAATATTCCAACGTTTTTGCACTTTTTTTTTGGTCTGTGAAGGTCTGTAATTTGTAAAAAAAAAAAAAGTTAAAATGCGGAGGAGTTTGGCAAGTATTTGAAGGAATAAATAAAAAGTGAGTCAACCCATTGTAGCTTGCAACTGTTAAGTTGACTTGACTTCGGCAATGGGTTTATTGACTTTAAGTAAAACACTCCAGATCCACCCAATGCCTCTAGGAACAGCGAATATTCCAACTTATTTGCACTTTTTTGGAAGGTAATGAGGTCTGTGAAGGCCTGTTATTTGGAAGTAATCCAAAGAAATGTTTAAATGTCAAGGAATTTGGCAAGTGCATGAAGGAATAAATAAAAGAAGCCCTCAAGTTGTGATATGGACACGTGTTTAAAAATGACATCGGATGCAATTTTTACTTTTGTAAAATTATTTTTGTCCCTTTAGTTTCAGAAAAGCTGAAAAGAAAACATGCAGCCACACTTTAAAAAGCGATTTCTTTAAAAAAGTGAGTAAACTCGCACTCAAAATAATTTTTGCTACTAATTTAAAATGAACTAAATCAACACAATTCTTGAGAGTTTTATTTTTTTGGGACAACTTAATTGTTTTATGTTTATTGCACTTAAATTTGTAAAAACAATGAAGTTAACTAAATTGATTTGTGTTGGGAAAACATGAAGGAATTGTGTGGAGCCCAGCATTTAATCAACAATTTTCATTTGTGGTGAACTGTCCCTTTCAGTTAAACTAGTTAAACTAGTCTGACATCCAAAAATGAACTTAATTGACATTTTATTTTATTCTGAAATGCATTTCAAAGTGCCTTAACAAAATGAACATGTCTAATGCTTAGTTACTTCCTGTTTTTTATGAAATTATTAATATTAATGACTTTAAAATATTTGTTTTTCTTTTTATATTGTTATGCGTCCTTTATTCATCTAAAGCTGACCGTGAATATAGACTTATTTAAAATTAGAATGAAAGTGATTTCTATTACTGGTCACATACACTCACCGGCCACTTTGTTAGGTACACCTGTCCGACTGCTCGTTAATGCAAATTTACTGCGATTTTCACGCACAACCATCTCCAGGGCTTACAGAGAATGGTCCGAAAGGATAACACGCCATGTCATAAAGCACAAATCATCTTAGACTGGTTTCTTGAACATGACAATGAGTTCACTGTACTCAAATGGCCTCCACAGTCACCAGATCTCAATCCAATAGAGCACCTTTGGGATGTGGTGGAACGGAAGATTTGCATCATGGATGTGCAGCCGACAAATCTGCAGCAACTGCGTGATGCTATCATGTCAATATGGACCAAAATCTCTGAGGAATATTTCCAGTACATTGTTGAATCTATGCCACGAAGGATTAAGGCAGTTCTGAAGGCAAAAGGGGGTCCAACCCGGTACTAGTAGGTGTACCTAATAAAGTGGCCGGTGAGCGTACATTTATAACCGAATATAATATGCATTTTGTAATAATACAATTTTTTGTGGTTGAATAAAATACATTTTTCCCATGTTAAAAACTAACTGACTTATTATAAAAAAAAACAGCAAATATCAAATATCTGGAATATAATTTGGTCTATAAACATTATTATGAATAACTAGTTAACAGTCACTGCTATAGATCATAAATATAATCCAATTTATTGTATAAATGTGGCATATTATGTCTGCGCTTTTGAAATATACAACAAAACAAGTGTCTCTGGATGCGTTTATGTTTCGAAAACTTAGCAAGAATAAACCATGTCAAGTCTGAAAACAGAAAAGAGAATGTGAAAGTCAACTATTTACATTTAGACGACACACGATGAGAGATGATTTACAGAAATGATCCAATCTGTTTCTCCAGGGCCTGTATGTGTAGCTGCATCGAGGTGTTGCATTAAAATACCAGACGTTTATATGGAAAACCTATTAAATAATGAAGAATGCATGTAGATTTCAGTCCGTTTGTTCAGTAATTTTAATTTAAACGATGAAGAATATATGTAATTTGCCATATTAGACATACAGTATACTGCATTTATGGAATTTACTGCATTTTCATAGTCAGGCTAAGTGTCTTTCAGGTCTTTGTATGGAAAAAAAAAACATGCCACAAATTAGTTTTTCATTCATGTCTTCATCAGTTTGGAATATATCATCATTTTTTGTGTATTTTGTGAATGCGGTCCTCTTCTTTGGTCGATAGCTTTCGCCGATCATCCTGTGGGCACAGATTCTGGTGTGTAAATGCACAGAAAAAGTGAATTTTGTGGCAGATGTTCAGCTCTTGCTTAATCAAGTCGCTGCAGTCTGGTCTTTTTCCAGTCATACATATGTGTTTTTGTTGTTTTATTTCGTCTCCAGTAAAAACAATCCAGTCCCAAGGCCATTTACAAATAATTAAATATGAATTGATATGTGCATATGTACACCACAACATCGCAGCATCTGCAGTCAAAAGAGTTTTTGGACACGCTGGTGATGCTGGTGGTTTGTAAATTCCGTCACGTCGTGGTTTAACTCCTCAGGGCGGATTTCCTCTCTCTGTCTTTGCTCTGAAATGAATGAAAGCAATCAGTTAGTTAGGGAGAATGTCAAGTGCAGCGATTTAATATTAGATTTGATTCTGCTTATACTAATAATATATAATTTTATAGATTTTTTTCAATGTATTTAGTTTTAATTTAATGTATTATTTATATAATTATTTATATTAAGAGCTTTGTGAAAAATGTCAAGCACAAAGATTTAATTTGTTTTTGTTTCTGCTTATATTAATAATATATATTTTTATTTATTTTTCAATTTATTTATTTTTCTTTTATTTAATGTATTTTCTATAATCTTTTTATTATTAAGAGCTTTGTTTGTGGAAAATGTCAAGCGCAACAATTTACTATTAGTTTTTTTGCTTTTATTAATATTCATATGTTTAATAGATTTTTTAAATTAATTTATTTAATGTATTTTGTGTTATTTTATTATTAAGAGCTTTGTTTGTGGAAAATGTCGGGTGCAATGATTTACTATTAGTTTTTTTTTGCTTATATTAATTATATATTTTTATTGATTTTTCAATTTATTGATTTTCTTATTTAATGTATTTTGTATATTATTTTTATTATTAAGAGCTTCGTTTATGTAAAAATATCAAATGCAATGACTTACTATTCGTTTTTTTTGCTTATATTAATAATATATTTTTATTTATTTTTCAATTAGTTTTTCTTTAATGAATTTTGTATATTGTTTCATTATTAAGAGCTTTGTTTGTTGATTTTATTATTTAAATATTTTATTTAAATAGTTCTCTGCCTTCGTATTATATTAATAAATGTTTTATTTTCAATTGTATTTATATTATATAATGTTAATTTACTATTTAAATGATTATTTATTATTATCAGATTTATTAAGTCATTATTAATGTCAACTGCAAGCTTTAATTAATTAATAAATTATTATTGATATTTAAATTCATATTTAGGAAATTCATGAACTATTCATTACGTATTGTATTTATAGTTTTAATTTGAAGTATCTTTACTTTAAATTTAAAATATTTCGATATTATATAATTATTTAATTCTATTATATAATTATTATATAATTCTAACTATAATAATTAGATATTTAAATATAGTTGTTGAATTCCTCTATCTTTGCATTCTGCTATGAAATCATTGATTGTAGTAAATTGTCATTTTCATTCATTCATTCATTTTCTTTTCGGCTTAGTCCCTTTATTAATCTGGGGTCGCCACAGCGGGATGAACCGCCAACTTATCCAGCATATGTTCTACGCAGCGGATGCCCTTCCAGCTGCAACCCATCTCTGGGAAACATCCATACACACTCATTCACAACGGACAATTTTAGCTTACCCAATTCACCTAGAGCGCATGTCCCTGGACTTGTGGGGGAAACCGGAGCACCCGGAGGAAACCCACGCGAACACGGGGAGAACATGCAAACTCCACACAGAAACGCCAACTGACCCAGCCGAGGCTCGAACCAGCGACCTTCTTGCTGTGAGGCGAACGTGCTACCCACTGCGCCACCGCGTCGCCAATTGTCATTTTAAATTGTCATATTTAAATTATTATTATAATTTTCAGGTTTGATTTCCTCTGTATTTACCTTTCAATTAAATAAATAAATCATTAAGATATGAATATGTCAGGTGCAAAAGCTGTTTGTTTTTGTTAAATTAATGTAATTATTCTTTGTTTAAATTCATATTTAAGAAATACACAATTCATTCATTATTGTATTTCTAGCTTTAATTAAGTATTTTAATTATTGACTTACTATTAATTTCAAATATTTAGATATCCCATTGTTTAATTCATCTCTCTTTGCAGCCTGAAATGAAATCATTGGTTAATGTAATTATTTTTAGTTTAAATTCATATTTAAGAATTACATGATTCATTCATTATTGCATTTCTAGCTTTAATTTGAAGTATTTAAATTATTTACTATTAATTTCAAATATTTAGATATAAATACCAATTAAATCATTAGTTAAAATAAACAGTAAAATGCTAAAAAACATGATTTTTTTTATTTTATTTTTAAGAACTTTTAAAAGTATGCGATGTTTATTTATATTCATTTTATCTTCGTTGTTGAGAGTTAATGTCGCCGTTCTCCCTGCGGGCTGGAGGTTTTGGCATTAACGCGCCTGCTGTTTTTCTCCTATCACCTTTCCGTTTGTGGTAGCACAAACACACACACGCACACCTGGCTCGCATTTCCCAGTTTGCTTTGCTTAGAACAGGAGCAGATGGAATGCCATGGTTCCTGCGGCCCCATCTGATGTAGGAGGAGTTACCAGTCAAAACACTCACCCTTAACTGATGAAGTCAGACACAATCCCATTTGAAAATAACCCTGACCCTCAGCGCTTTCCTTTCTCTCTCTTTTCTTCCCCTATATATTTTTTTCCCCTCCAGCCCCTCCTTTGCCTTCAGTGCCACTTTAAAGTCACCAGTGCTTTGACTCCAGGGATCACTTACGGCCAAACTAATAGGATTTTGCCTACATTTGCTTTTCATATCCTGTCTAACACGCCGTAAAAGAAATTATTATTGCTTGAGCTTACGTCCAAATGCCCAGATTGATCGCGCGCTCCCTTTAGTCTGAAGTCCTTTATAAACACATTACTCCCGAGTACTTTGAGGCAGGAAACAAATCACAGCAAATTCTCAAATATCTTTATATCAATAATTTGGTGTTCGCCTCACTTTTTTCGCCCCCATCAAACGTCTGCAGGGCTCTTAACACAAATATTTGGCTTCACCTTAGGTTGACGGCTGACGTTGACAGCTTGCTAAAGATCACAATGAGACGGTGTGTGTGCGTGTGTTTAGACGTGTAACTCTAGCCTTTCGGTGGTGGATTATTAAAACCAGTCTTCTGTTTGAGCTAATCCCAGTATATGAGTTGCGCGCGCCCTTTGAATGCGCCGTTTACACACTTTTGATTGTTTTTATAGTGTCCTGTAGTATTTGCTCAGGCCTTTTTCGCTGCTGCCCACAGTGAAAACACTAGTTTCCCCTTCGTTTATGGTTATGAAGCGTACCGCCCCACCTGTGGTAAAGGATGACCCAATTCCAGCCCGGCTTTAATTCATGTGGCTTCGATTTCCAGAAGGTATTGAAGTATTCACATTTGGCGGTTTTATAAGATCGCGCTTTTGGGCCAAATCTTTCAGGATTCATTTGAATGAAATTGCATTTTTCAGAGGGGGGGAAAAAATGTTGGCTCTTTAGCGTAACACTTCAAATAATTTCATATCGTGTCAAATGTTCGGGCTCCCGTTAGAGTGAAGGGCTCTAAACTCTTCCATATGCTCGTAATGAGAGAAGTCTCGATAATTATGCACAAAATACGTCCCACGTTAGCTTTTATTTGGTGAGGAAGACGCCCCATCTGCCGCAGTCTGGTTATGCAATCTATCTAAACCTATATCCTTACCTGCGAGAAACCAAATATGTTAATGACTAGTGTGGTTTAAGCAAACAAGCTGGAAAACAGAGTCAAAATGACTCAAAATGAAGATCAGATTCTCATATTTGTCTCCCTGAGCTTGTAGAAAGTACTGTTACTGTGTGAGAGAGTGCAAATATTGAGATGCAATTCAGCCCGAGATGAAAATAAATGCAGATAAAAATGCCAGATGAATCAAAAGCTGGAGAATGTTTAGGGTGAAATCGATCATTTTTATATAGACACAAATCTGCTCGAGTCTTGAATGTCTTAGCAGGCAAAAGTAGCAGTTTTCTGCTGCATGACTGTCTGCGTTTGATTTAAACGTCCATTTCACCCGTTCGCTGGAGGATCTCGACGCAGCTGTCTGTTCTGTGTCAGCTTACAGACGCTCGACTTTGGCGAAAACCCGAACATTTGAATTCAGTTATACCTCTGTCTTTCCCCTGATGTGTGTGTGTGTGTGTGTTCTTTATTTCGTCCCGCTCTTTCTTTAGAAACAATAAAGCTGCGCGTCTTGGCTGAGTGATACTTTCACGGCGTAATGAGCACTAAGTAGGGGTAAAAGAGACGAGTGTGGTTTTGGAGCGCACAGAGCCACTTCTGAAAGCTCACTACAAAGGCAAGGCCCGGTCTGTTTCAAATATCTGCCTGCCACTGAAATCCCGAAGACATGGGCGTCATTCTCGATTGGACTTATAAAGATCTAGCATTCCGTTTGGTACGGATTAAGCTTCTGGACTAAAATGGGAGCATTGGCCTTTGGCCTGTTGTTGTTCCTAACCGTGTGGTTTCTGGGTGGTTTCTATGTGATTTTAAACAACAGTTTAACAACCAACAGTTTAGCAAATAGGAAGTTGTCAAGGGTTTTCGTCATTGAAAGATTTGCTTTGTAAGCAATTTGTGTGTATTGTGTACAGTGTTGTGGTTTGTACAATATCAAACATCTTAGATTGTTGGAATTAGATTTGAATGATTAAAGGGATTGTTCACCCAAAAATGAAAATTACCTCATCATTTACTTACCCCTTCGCTTATTCAAAACCTTTGAGTTTCTTCTATTGAACACAAGAGAAGATCTTGTAAAGAATGCTGGAACCCATTGACATCTATAGTAGGAAAAGAAATTACTATAAAAGTCAGTGGGCCCCAGCATTTTTCAAAATATCTTTTGTGTTTAGCAGAAGAAAGAAACTCGAATAGGTTTTGAACAAGTGTAGATTGTTTGAAGTGTAGAAAGAATTTTCATTTCTGGGTGCATTAAAGATGCTTAATTTGTGGTGAACTGATGTCAAGAGAGCAGAAGTCCGTTATGTTACAGATTTTAGCAGTCTGACTACATAAATTGGACACAAGGATGTTTATTTAGGCTGATAATGTGTATTTTAAAGTTCAAGATTTGAATTGGCTGCCAAATATAAATTAGTCTTTTTAATTGCGTTTTGGGGGCACTTACTTTCTCACTTTCCTGTTGTGCTTAGTGTTTTTCTTCTACAAGATAAATCTTCACCTTTTAATGATCTTTAATGCTCTTGGCTTAAAGTGATGTGCAAAGACCGTTGTGTTCCTGTCAGAAATCTGTGAAAATCCTTCTTGGAAAGATTCAGGAAGGTTCATGCAGGTTGCGTGTCGTGCTTGACAGGGATATTAATTGGGCAATGAGGAAGCGACTAAGAACAACACAGGATGTGAGAGTGAAACTCTGAGGTTGGTGCACGGCTACTTGGGGGGAAAATACCCGGCAGCAGATGTTCCCTAGATTCTCATGGCCTGATATATAGATCACGGACCATTTACATTTGCATATTTATGCCTCCCATTTGCTCGTTTGTCATAAATGGACCAAACTTGGTTTGCTGTAATTCACCCGTGCTGTGCAAAGGATCCACTGCAGAATCAGCTGCTGCTATTGTTGCTATTCTTTCATTGTTTATTTCCTTCACTACAGACTTTACTTTAAAGGATCCAGAAGAAAAGTCTAACTCAATGGTTTCTGGAAGCACTTCAGGTTTTGGAGGATTAAACACACGTTGCGGTGGTGAGATACCCTGAGCAAAAATGCTCTTGTGTCATGGCGCAGCGTAATTGTCCTGAGCGTGTGTTATATTTCAACTTCTGACAGTTCTTCGCCACGCAAGTTTAAATTACAGTTTTCCCCCCTGTTTTTGGTTTGGTGTCATTGTATTTCTCACAGCCAGAGCGTGATTTACTGCTTTATTTTTTAATGTGCTGCGGTGTTGGCTCAACGGGCCAAGGTCAGCGCAGTCACGCTCGCCGAGGGAAGAGATGGATGATGTGTTTGTATATTACCTGACAGTCTCTTTGTTGATTGGATATTTTCCGTCGGGCTACATTTAATCCGATCTTTCACTGCATCTGTCTATGAGGTCATGGTAGCAGTGCACTGTAACAGAGATATCGCCCTTGATGGAAAAGGACATGTGGATGAAGTCATAACTCTGCTTCAGAGCACAGAGAACTGTTTTCAGTGTCAAACGTTATCTCGGGGAGACTGGAGTTACGACGCAGATTCACTAAACGACTTAGTTGGCCAATTCAGCAAAGTCAATGACAGACTGTCTACAGCCACTATTGCTCATGCCTCAAAACATTATCATCAAGTTTTTATAGAGCTCTTTTTAGAAGTTAGCTGCATAGTCATGTTTATCAAATCCTACCTGTTTGAAAGATACTCTACTAATTAAACTTATTTCAGTAGTTTTGGACTTGCTATAGTGATTGCCCTCAGTGACCTTACTTGCAGAGAATAAATCAGACCTGCTCTCATCCCTCCCTGAGGTTCAGCAGTATTTCACACCTCTCTCAGTATTTCTTCAGCTTGTTTGTGGACTTGAAGTTGTCCAGATCATTGCACAACCTTTAACGGAGAACACCTGCGTGTGTCTGACTTACCATTTTCCTCTGGTTGCTAAGGCAGAATGTGCAGATCTGTTTGGGCTGTGAGTTCTCTGAGTCCTGGCTGGGAGAGCCGTGGTGGTGGTAGTAGTTTGAGGTGGAGGGTCCTCCGCTGTGGCACGGCTGTCCGTCTCCACAAGCTTCACCCACCAGCAGCACGTTTCCCAGATGAGAGATGTAGCTGGATGCCAGCCGCAAGGTCTCGATCTTGGACAGCTTCCGGTCAGCAGGCTCCGTGTGGATGAGAGTCCTCAATGCGGTGAATGCAGTGTTGACGCTGTTGGTGCGATCCCGCTCTCGTGCATTGGCAGCATTGCGTTGACGGATCTCTGGCACATGGCCGATTGTCCCGATAGGAATGGTTGGTGTCACCCCAATCAGCAGTCCGCCACCCCCTACACTGGATTTTCGTTTTCTTCCAACTTTAAGGTCGTACCCTGAAGTGTCCAGGTGAAATGAGCGCTCATCCGAGCCTGAGCTCTCGCTGCCGTTTTCATCGTCCTCCGACATCATTGAGATGTCAGAATACACGTATCGGCTAGGAGCCGGTCGCACCATCGCGAAAGACATCATCAACTTAACTTCTGAAGCTCTCCACAAGGATCTCGAATGTTTCTTGCAGTGCTCTAAAGTTCCAAACGCATTAATCTCAATGAGTCCTGCACTTGTTTGTTTCTCTGGGTAGTCCTCTGGTAGAGTTGCGCTCTAATATTACATTTCTCTTGGGGAATTGATCCTGACGGATTGATATTGGAGATTGTCCTCACTCACATCCCATCAGCTTTGAAATCTGAAATCCACGTTTTGGATCCTCAAACACGCGCACACACACACACACACTCCTCCAGCTTTCTGTCTCTGTGCAGCGCTGGCTCTCCCCCGTGCAGAGACCCACGTGTGGTTTCACTGAGTGTTTCAGTATGGTCGTGCTTTATAGGTTGTGGGAGTGTCTGGTATGATTCCTCCCTCTCTCTCTTTCTCTCTCTCTCTCCACCGCTCTATCCATCCCTCTCTTTTTCTGCTTATGCAAATATCCCAGCTGGCGGCTCAGGCAGGGAGCAAAGTGGTTCTATACAGCTATCAACTTCAGCTTTTTTAACTCCCAGTTAATAATGGCCTTTCTTTTTTCCCTTGCTTGCTTTAGTGGTTTGAAATCTTTTTTCCTTGCCTCCATACTCGTTTGCTGGCTTCCTGTCTGATACCTTCTGTCAAACCTTGTTTTTTTTAATCTGCTTGCATTCTGGTTTGAAGATTATTTCTCTTCCTTTCTTTATTTCTCGTTTTTCTTTCTCTATCTTTATCTTTCTCTCGTTTTTCTCTTCAAAATTACCACTTCCTTCTATGTCTTAGTTTTTCATTGACCTTTTTTGCTTTGATTTAAACTCCTAGTTGCTTCTTTACATCCTTCATTTGTCCATCTTTCTTTCCTTCTGTTAATTATACCTTCCATCCTTGATTTAATGCTTACATTAAGTTCTTTCTAGCTTATTTTTATTCCTTCCCATCTTCCTTTCCTTCCTTTCTTCTTTTACTTATTTCTTTCTTTAGCTTTCTCTTCTCTTCCTTACTGATTTTTAAGTACTTTTTCCCTTCCTTGTTTTTCTAATGTCAACACCTTACTAATCTTTTCCTCTCTTTATTCTTATTTAGCTGAAATCATTCTTGTTTTCTGTCCAATCAATTCTTTTATCATGCTTCGTTTTAGTTTACATGTTTTTTTGTTCTTTTAACACCATCTGTAATTTTTATCTGTACATACCCCCTCCCTTTGTCTTCAACCATTCATTTACAGTTATTCTGGATCCTAGAGCAATTTTCCCAGCATTTTCACTTCCCACCGGAGTACTGTTTTTTTTTTTTTTTTTTTTTTTTTTTTTTTTTTTTCTCTTACCCACACTACCCTCTTTTCATGGTACTTTGTAACCATCAATGCCTTACCTCAGTATTTTACAGCGACCACTGTGTCAGAGTCTTTTGCACTGAGTGTATTCCTGTGGTTTTCTCCTCTGGTCTGAGTCAATGAGTGTCCGATATCTCGACGGGACACATTGTCCGTGAAGATGAGTTGCTTTTCTCCCACTTACACTGTCAGGCTGGACCAGTTTAGTCACGGAAGGGAAATGGCAACACAATGTCATAAAGCAGGACCATAACTCAAATCATGGCACTTGTTCCTCTTTCAGTCAGTATTTGTTTTTGAGGATCACATTGAGGAAAGGTGTATTATCTTTCTTGGCTTAATTGTGAAAGGCTGTCTAAGACTCTTAGTTTTGTGACTTTAGAGTTCAGAAGTCATTAAATATGTTGTTCCCAACTTGATTTTACCACCCCTATAGGAGTCAGCTAGGGGTTTGTGATGATGACACAAATCTTTACATTTATTTTGTTTATCTGATAATGGTGATTTTAATATTTTGTACTTGTACTTTGAATGGTTTGGGCCTGTCATGGATAAATAAATATGATGTTAAAACTGATAGTAGGTGGCACCTTGATCTCTTATGGGACCTTGATCTTTGCTTTGTCGACTTTTGATGTGGAAAATTCAGCTCTACTCTTTAACAAAGTCACTTTTATTAAGTCTGTAAAGTAACAGAAAATGTACTGGCAGTTTATTACTAGGTTTTTGTTGCATAATATACAACACCAACCCAGACAATACAGTATATCACTTTTCAACTATTTAAATGTTAATAAAAGTAACTTTTTCCAACTTTTCAAGGTTAAAAGTCGTTGGAAGAAAGATCAAGGTCCCATAATGTTAAAAACATGAATCACAAAATACGAAAAAACTGCTACGGTACGGGTATTTTTTACAGTGTGATTCAGCGAATCATTCAATTCAAATGATTCATTCAAAAGGCTGATTCACAATGAGGTGTGTGTCTATGCATGTATGATTGAATCATTGACTCAAATGATTCTTTAAAACAGATTCATTCAGAAATTAAACAGCACAGTGTTGCTGTTGTCCTTTTTTGAAGTGACTCATTAACTGTTGCTTTATAAAATTAATATTACATATGCTAAGTCATGCACACGCTGATATTTTGAAAAACAACACTTTCTTTTTTGTACTTTTCCTGAAGTAATTCATATATCAAATAAAAAATTACAAGCCTAAACCCCTACAAGGGTATTTTTTTTTGCGCTTTCATAGTTTTTTGGTATTTCTGCAAAAAATTTTCAAAAACATCTGCGGATTTATGCTGAATAATTTTGGGAGTATCATAACTAAACTTAACATATGAAATAAAAATAATACCTTTTTAACTTATTTAATGTTTACAATGCAAATCCAATTAGATTCACTTATTTGGTAAACAAAGCAAGTCTCTCAAATAATATATCTACTGTTAGACAGAAAATATGACTTTACAAACTGTAGTTTAAATAAATCATATGAACATTTTCATATTAGTCAATAATATTACTGAAATTAATAAAAAAAAAACTGAATAAATATAAATTTACACACTTTTACACAAGTAAATAAATACTCTATGATAGGCTAAACATCTGCGGATTTCTGCGCGCGCAGATTCCATGTGGGCCTACTTATTCTTCATTCTTACTGTATTTTAATAGTCTTCATTAAACAGGGTGTCCGCGGGGTCTTAAAGTATTAAAAGTTGATAAATTATAAGAAAATTAAGGCCCTTAAAAGGTATTAAAGTCTTTAAGAGGTTTTACATTTTGTTCAAACATTGTCCTAAGTATTTGATTTCAAAATAGCACAAATATTTTTATTTTCCTCCTAATATTTACAACGGCGTGCTCGATCCACACGATTGGTTTGGGCACGTCCGGCCAAGCTCATTTGTCTGGTTGATGTCACGTAATTTGCGACAAACGCGGGAAGGTGATGTGACGCTCTCCACATGTAGCGAAACCATAGAGTGAAGCAGTCAGCAAAATGGGAAAGTGTAAGTTTGCGTACTCCTGGTTGGAGAAATATGAGTTTAAACAGTGGCTGAAGCCTGTCGCTGAAAACAACCGCGTAATTTATTCTTTCAAGCTTTGTTCCTTCCGAGCTTATCTGAGGTCTGTTGCATGGTTGTGCTTCATTGATTTATTTAACGACAACTCTTTATTAACAACTGTTTATTAAGTTAAAGCTTTGATACTGATTAGAACTTGAAGTGGCGATGAAATATTCTGAGAAGGTCTTTAAAAAGTCTTAAAAATGTATTGAAATTACCTTTAGGATTCCTGCATATACCCTGTTAAACGATCAGTGCTTTTAGACTTTTTTTGAGCTTTTTTTTTTTTTTTTTTTAAGCTCTCAGAACTTATTTTTGTATCTTTATATTTTTGTATCGGCTTATTTTTGTGTGTTTTAGTAACTATTATGATATTATTGTAGACAATATCATACAAACCCAAAAGCCATGTTGAAAGTTTGTTTATATATATAAATGGCAAAATGCATTTTTATACAAAATATACGTCTTATGGATCTTTAGGGCACTCCTTGATGTCATTATAATTTCATCTCCTATTTAGCCTCTGGAAAATGTGAAGATCTGAACGGCGGCTTGTCATCCCCCCCCTCCCGCTTAATTTTGTGTAGATTTCATATTTCTGACATTAGCTCAAGACTATAGTCTGGCGGCGTAACGATGTGGTTTTCGTGCCGTTTCTCTGGGAATGACGACTCGAGATGGAGATGATGAAAAAGACGTTCTGCAAATCCATATTAATGCCGTCTCGTGTTTATTCTCTTTGAGCCGCAGCCTCATTAATAAGCCATGCAAGTTAAAGGCCAGACGGGATATCTGATTTCCGGCGTTCACTCGTGGTCAAAACCTCAAGAAAGGCGGATCCTTGATTCATTTATTACGCTATTTATTATTATATGAGTGATTCTAGCTAGACTATACACTCTTAAGCAGGATTTATTCATTCGTCCATTCCCTTGAATGGTCATGAAGAACAGGAACGTGACACTTAACACCTAAAACTTCTGCTTTAAACTGCAAAACGTTCCCGACATTCATGTTTTCATTAATGAAAGCGGTTTTGTTAATGGAGGAGATTTATATTCCTCTGAGTGGGAGAGCTCTCTTTAATTTTATTCGTGTAAAAGGGAATTCTGACCTGCTTTAACTGGCAGCTGTAAATCACTAGTTGAGTTTTTAACAGGATTGTATTGAAGTAATGTTTTCCGCATGTCGAAACATGTATTATTGTCCTATTTCGTACTTACTTTCTTTTCCTCTTCCCCTTTTTTTCAAATGCATTCGGAATAAAACCCTAAAGATGTCTTTTTTTCCTCCTCGAAACCAATTTTGGAAGTAGAATGGCTTTACCAGTCGCCCTTCAGACGTTTTCTCTTCCCAGACTGAACAGTATCAGTTGCACGTCTGCAAAGATTGTGTCTTTATGAAGAGGAGAGCAAACGCTTCATAAATGTATTGGTCTTATATATCGTGCATATGCTAACAGTTCATTATTTTGAATAAGTTTTTCATTCTTTCCGGTTTGCATGGACATTAGTTTAGGAGTTAAGCTGTGATGTTAATAACACAATTAAATCATGCACTGTAAAAAATAATATGACATGAAATGTTTGTTGCTTTAACTTATTTTAATAAGTTAATCAGGTTTCAACAAATGTTTATAAAGTCGTGCAAAGTTTAACTTAATATTTCAGTCAGCCTGACTGATGTAAGTTGAGATGACTCAAAGTTAATTTGATTAAACTCGAATTTAAAACGGCAAGACTTTTTTTTATTTACATCAATCAATTTTGTTATTGGAAATCAAGTTTGATTGATGTATTCTTGTTTATGTATGAATTGTATTATTAATATTTTGTTGTTGTTTTTTTTGTGCTACTGTATGTTAACCAAGGCAAACCCATTAAATATTATTGTGATTAATTTAACCCCGTTCTAATTGAGCACATTTTAACAAGTAATTTATTCCTGTGATTTAATGCTGAATTATCTTCAGTGTCACATGATCCGTCAGAAATCATAATGATATGGTGATTTGCTGCTCAAATTTATTTATTTTTTTGTTATGCTTAGTATTAGTAATATCAGAATTTTAGTGCTTCGTATTTTGTTGGAAACCCTGATATGCAGTAGGGTTGGGGGATGTTGACCAGTTTGGCATCGTACGATGTCTAATGTGAAACATCGCGATGGACGATGGCATCGTCGTCGTAGGCGGCGGTGAATTATTTATGAATAATAAATTCATAACGAATTAATTATTTGCAGCCTACCGTTTCAACTACCTCACCCGCATAGTCTTTGTTTTAACGTTACCCATAACCAAATCATAAATAAATAAATATAAGTTACACATAAATTACCACCTGTCAATCACTTTTTCCGCAGGACTCTGGCATGAATAGGCAGAGTGATCCGTGTCATTATAATGGCGTCGACCAACTTGGTTGGTAAAAAAGGTGCACAACCAAGAGGAACCAACCAACAGTATCTGAGGTTTTCGCTAAATTTACAAAGTACAAGCATGAAAGCGAAAGATTGAAGCAGTGTACTGACGCTGTGACATGTTACCTGATAGATTCAAAAGACCGAAGAGTCGTTAGATGGAGACTAGATTAATTAAATATCACGTTTAACAACTATAGTGAGACGTGATCCAGCGGTACATCCTTGATAAACTGTCCGACGTGCACTGCTCTCTAGGGTGACTGCTGGACCTCAGAGTCAGACACGTGCATAGCCTACACTGCAGCGCATGACAGTGTGTGTTTGTGTGTGTGCGTGTGTGTGTGGTCACGTGATGTGCCTTTTCAGCGGTATAGTGTGGAGGGAGATCTTTTCAGAAATGCTAGGTGAAATGCCAGTGTGGACGTGGATCGTTTTCGTTCTAAAATCCCATTTTAAAACTAAGACGTATTAGTGTAAACGGGCCGTGTGTATTATTCGCGAGCGGGTTGCTGCTGGGACAGGGGCGGGGCGGAGGATCGCGATGCCAGCTCAGCATCGTGATGTCTATTGGCATCGTCTATCGACCCAACCCTAATATGCAGGTTTTAAAAATACTGCATTTATTGAAATATTTTTGTAAATGTCTTAATTGACAGTTTTATTGAATGTAAAGAATCCTTGATTCATAAAATAGTATATTTATTCATTAAATCTTGCTGATTTTTAATTGCGCACAGTATTGGCAGTACATTTCGATATACTTTACATTTCTAGGAGGCAGCTGTTGAAACTATTGGAGTCTCAATCTCTAAATATCTTTGAGTCAACGAGTTCTGATTGATTGATGCTTGAATTTAAAATGAATTTGTTTCTTCTAAAAAAATATGTAAATGCTGAATTGTAAAATGTCATGCAATTTTGTTCTGGATGTTCTTCGGTTCGTCATATTGATAGGTTTAGATTTTTAAAAAGTCTATATTTACTCTAAAAGTAATTGCATTTGTCATGCCCAATAGAAAAAAACAAGTACCCCAAAATATTATTTAATTCTGAGTATACCTCACAGGTTGGTGGGCTTGACAAACCACCTGTAGAAAACACACGTTCATCTTTCTGTCACTTCAATCGTCTTTTGCACCAGACAGACCTCAAATCTTAAAAATATTGTGCATTTATGAAGTGTGCTTCTCACAGGTGAGTGGGCTTGAAAAACCACCTGTAGAAACACTATCTAAAAAAACAAACAAACACTCAATGCACTTAATTCTCTGAGCACTAACAGTTCCTTTGTATAATTAGCACTTGTTGTGTGTATTGTAGGAATTTTTGTTGAGCGATATATTGTCACAGAAATCGTTGCGATAAGCGATATTTTTGTCATTTTGAGATCATCTTATGCCACTGATTATAGAATAATTATATATAAATAATGCAAATGGCCGTAAATGTGTATCATTCTTAAGGTAATTTGATTCTGTAATTTGATGTTAAAAAGGAAAATGTCCTATTACATATATTATTAAACGTCCTGTTAGGTAAATGTCCAATTATAAACTTTGCTGAATGCCTCCTCAATTGTAAGTCGCTTTGGACAAAAACGTCTGCTAAACAACTAAATGTAAGTAAAATTCGCACATGATTATCCAGTGCTTTTATCTAATTTATGCATCATCTGAAACCATACAAAAACATGCAACGTTTTTGACTCAATGAATACGTTAGAGAAAGATGCACAGCACTTAGTGTCCTTGTCAGGACGGCAGTGACGCAGCGATATTTCTCTCCACTCGTTAAATCCCAAACTCACCACGCCAGTCCATTTGTCCCGGGACGAGTCCTTACAGGAACGACATTCATTAGGCTCAAGCAGAGATGGAATTTCTGGCTACCTCAAAAAGATCAACCTCTGGGTTAACGAATGACAACGCTGGTTATCAGGAACGTGTCCCATCTGACTGCCATTAGCTCCCACTGACCTCCTCCAGACATCTAATCCTGCAGAGAAAACTCTTATCCTCGCCGGTTTCTGAGCTTTCAGTGTTTGGTTAAACACCAGGGGTGCGATCGGATGCGAGTGGCCATAAGGATTTGTCTGGATGGGTTCACGTCCTGGAAAAAAAGCCCCTGTATCACTTTCAGATGCTTAATTGAAGCCAGATGCCTTCAGATTCTCAGAGGTGCTGAGGGAAATGGGTTAATTTATGCCAAAAAAAGTGGGCGGGGTTTATGTAAAGAGAACCAATGGAAGCAATTAGACCGGCTGTTGTTTTCATGCCAAAATTGACACTTTTGCATTAGAATTGTTTTTCGTGTTGTTTATATTAGGGCTGCACGATATTGGAAAAATCTGACATTGCCATATTTTGTTTTCCTGCGATATACCACTTTATTGGCCACTTTATTAGGTACACCTTACTGGTACAGAGTTGGACCCCCTTTTACCTTCAGAACTGCCTTAATCTTTCGTGGCACAGATTCTGGCACAGAAGGTACTGGAAATATTCCTCAGAGATTTTGGTCCATATTGACATGATAGCATCACGCAGTTGCTGCAGATTTGTCGGCTGCACATCCATGATGCAAATTTCGTTCTACCACATCCCAAAGGTGCTCTATTGGATTTAGATCTGGTGACTGTGGAGGCCATTTGAGTACAGTGAACTCATTGTCATGTTCAAGAAACCAGTCTGAGATGATTCGCGCTTTATGACATGGTGCGTTATCCTGCTGGAAGTAGCCATCAGAAGATGGGTACACTGTGGTCATAAAGGGATGGACATGGTCAGCAACAATACTCAGGTAGGCTGTGGTGCTGACACGATGCTCAATTGGTACTAATGGACCCAACGTGTGCCAAGAAAATATCCCCCACACCATTACACCACCACCACCAGCCTGAACTGTTGATACAAGGCAGGATGGATCCATGTTTTCATGTTGTTGCCGCCAAATTCTGACCCTGCCATCCGAATGTTGCAGCAGAAATCAAGACTCATCAGACCAGGCAACATTTTTCCAATCCTCTATTGTCCAATTTTGGTGAGCCTGTGTGAATTGTAGCCTCAGTTTCCTGTTCTTAGCTGACAGGAGTGGCACCCGGTGTGGTCTTCTGCTGCTGTAGCCCATCCGCCTCAAGGTTGGACGTGTTGTGCGTTCAGAGTTGCTCTTCTGCATGCCTCGGATGTAACGAGTGCTTATTTGAGTTACTGTTGCCTTTCTATCAGCTGGAACCAGTCTGGCCATTCTCCTGTGACCTCTGGCATCAACAAGGCATTTGCGCCCACAGAACTGCCGCTCACTGGATATTTTCTCTTTTTCGGACCATTCTCTGTAAACCCTAGAGATGGTTGTGTGTGAAAATCCCAGTAGATCAGCAGTTTCTGAAATACTCAGACCAGCCCGTCTGGCACCAACAACCATGCCACGTTCAAAGTCACTTAAATTACCTTTCTTCCCCATTCTGATGCTCAGTTTGATTTGAACTGCAGCAGATCGTCTTGACCATGTCTACATGCCTAAATGTATTGAGTTGCTGCCATTGTTGCTGCATGTGATTGGCTGATTGGAAATTTGCGTTAACGAGCAGTTGGACACATGTACCTAATAAAGTGGCCGGTGAGTAGTTTTTCAGTTATAAATTTCCAATGCATTGATTGGAAAAATATTTCCTTTTTGATTATATACAGTTAAAATCAAAATGATTTGAGATTGATATTTGTTCCAGATATTTCCTAAGTGCTATTTAACGGAGAGATTTTTGACACGTTTTTAAACCTAATGTTTAATTTCTAATAATGATGTTTTCTGTTAGTATTCAGAGTATTCAGCTTAAAGTGCCATTTAAAGGCTTAACTAGGTTAATTAGGTTAACTAGGCAAATCATTGGACAACAGTGGTTTGTTCTGTAGCCAATCCAAAAATATCTATATTTATTAAGGGGGCTAATGATATTGACCTTATAAGTAATTTAAAAATATGTTTTAAACACTTTAATTCCTGCCAAACTAAAAGAAATAAGGCTTTCTTCAGAAGAAAATATTTATATAATAAGAAATACTAAGAACATTTCTTTGCTTTGTTAAACATCACTTGGGAAAATATTTGAGAAAGAATAAATAATGCTCATAATTTTGCCTTAAATATCTGTTAAATATCCAGGCAATTTTGCACTGAAAGAATGAGACGTTCTTTGTCAGATTGATAGATTTAGTCAGTTGTTTTTAAATAAACTAGTACTTTTTAGGTCAATATTTACCATAAAAGTAGTTGCATTGTCATATTCAATAGAGAAAGATCCCTGCATTGCTTTCAAGCCACTTAATCAAAGCCAGACGCAATCTGATTTTTGGAGCTACTGAGGGTCAATGAGTTAATTTATTCAAAAGAGAAGGCGGGGTTTATGCGCAGAGAACAAATAAAAGCAATTAGACCAGCAGCTGCCTTTGTTCTCATGTCGAAATCGAGACTTTTCCGTTGTTAAAGCACTCCTGCCCCGTTCGCTTTTATGACGTGTTTTCTCCCGGGTGCATTTACAGTGCGTAAAGCATATAAACAGGCCCAAACTACAGAGACTCTGACTTGGTTTCTTCCATTGTAATACGAAGGCCGGAAGACCTAATTGAGAACAGTCCATCTACACGTTTTTGTTTTTACACAAATGTCCACCAACTCAAAGTATCTGGACTACTTCACTTTTTACTGTAGTTATAACCTGCTGTAGTTTGTTTTCTGATACTCTTTTTATTATTATTATTATTATTATAAAAATAACTTTTTAGGCTTTTTTTTTTTTTTTTTTTTTTTTTTTTTTTTTTTTT
>CAIGQV010018201.1:1772604-1797348 GCA_903798115.1 Danio jaintianensis | reverse complement strand
TCATTCATTTATTCATTTAGCCATTCATTCATTTAGACATTTATTCATTCAGTCCATCATTCAGTCATTTATTCATTCAGCCATTCTTTCCTTCAGTCAGTCATTCATTCATTCATTCATCCAGTCATTCATCCCCTCAGTCATTCACTCAGTCATTCATTCATTCGTTCAGACATTTCATTGTCATTTATTTATTCTTTCAGTCAGTCATTTATTCATTTAGTCATTTACTATTCCTGTTTTTATATATTTTTATTTTAATAATTTGTTCTATTTTTATGTATTCATTTATTCAGTCGTTTACTACTTTTTTCTATATTCATGTTTTATTTTATTGATTTATTTTGCTCAAATGCAATGAAATTGTAATTTTATAATAACTTAATTCAATGTATGCTTTCACTTACTTATTTTTTGTTAGTATTTTATTAAACCTTTTATCCATTTATGTATTTTTATAAATGTATTTGATTTTATTACTCTAATTATTTTAAATTTCGTTATTCTCCTTTTTCTTAATGTTTTATTTTAATTTTTTCTATAATGCTTTTAGAACCTGTTTCTTTCATAATTCTATCCTTTTTTAGTTTATTCTTTTTAGATTCTCAGTTGCGATTTAATTTATTTGCTTTATTGCTTTCATGCATTTATTTTTTAAGCTAATAATTTTACTTTTAGATTTTCTGTATTTTACTTCTTGGTTTTGAGTTTATTTATTTATTTAGGAGAAATTACTAATGCTTGTTACTAGTACTAGGTTGTGGTTATCACCATGTTAGTTATTACAAGCAGAGCTAAGCAACTTATGAGCACCTTGTCAAAAAAAATCTGCATGTGACTCTATTAAAAAAATGGTCATCTGACATTTCCTGGTGTGTGTACGATTGCTTGAATTGATCATACAATAAATGCAAGCTTGCACAAACTCAAACAGTGTACGTGCAAAAGTCAAATATAAGCAGACTAAAACATGGACAATAACCTGCGATTCCTCTGCCAGCCAGACTGACTCCAAACAGTTGCATGAAAGATGAGCCGCAGATGTTTTCGGGCACAGAGTGTGACACAGTATTACGATTAAAAGCAGGCGCTTTTTGAGAATCTGTATATATATATTTTCCCCACCGCTTCCAGGATTGGGTCAGGCAGCCGAGCGGGAATGCTTCACTTCCAGGCATGCGGTTCCCGCTCCAAAAACAACTTCCATTCAGTGCTCCCGAGTGACAGCACGCTGGTGGGACGGTTCGCGCTCTGGCGTTTAGCAAAAGGAGAAATGCGGAAAGAAGTGTTGAGGAGGAGAAGAAAAATGAATGAGTGAATGCGACGGATTACGGCTCATCCTGACTCACACACGCAAGCCTGACCTGAATCACTCTTACTGACACTGGGAGGATGCAACTTTCTCCCATGAGCCCTTTCTGCTCCACTTCAAACACCAAACTTGACTCACTTTGGCAGCACCGAGCGATTCGATGACGTCGCGTTTTCAGCAAGCGTATAATTTCCATTTCTGCGGGAAGACGGCGCGTCCCGTGTCATTAGCGCGGTGTTTCGCTCCCGTTGGAGTTTGCCGATCTCTGTTTTGTGTCAGGAGGCAATTCCCCACGGCTTGGATTGGAAATGGCCACTTTGATGCATTTGGTAGCAATGAAGGCCGTCTGCTCTTTCCTTCTGTCTAGACGGCTTCAGGTTGTTGTCAGCATTTAAGAAAGTGACTGTGAGTCATTTTTGTTCGTAGCGGTGGGTTCCCTCATGATGTAATTCCCTGTCAGACTGGCCAAATCTGGGTCTCCGTCTGGAATGTGGCAGTAAAAGTGAAGCAGCGTCCGTATTTGTATGGAGAAGTGTTTGTACACACACCTGCCACTTTATGTAGGACCTCTTTTGACTATGTTTACATGGCCTCAGTAATCTAAGTATTTGCCTTAATCTGAATAAGACAATAACATGATTAAGGTGTTTACATGAGTTGCTTTTTGAAGGTTCCTTTCATGATCCCCTTTTAATTGCTATACCACATAGATCGATTAACATCGTTGCATCATCAGGCTATTCAACGTTTCCTCCAGAGTTTCATGTAATTTTGGGTGTTTAATTTTTTAACAACTTTAACTGCAGTTCGGCAGTTTCACTTTCATTTCATTCATGCCCTCGTGACAAACTGAGGTTATTGGATGCGAGTATGAAGTAAGGACTTGTGGAAGAGTGTTGTTTTGATAGAAATTTGATACCGCACTTGCCAAATGGACAGAAAAACTTTCACAATTTGCTATGCTGGTGTCTGTGGTCCTTTACTGACACTTTAGGGGTAGAGAATAGTGTCAAACAGCCATGTGTGTATGAACAATCTTGTCGCAAATTGCAGTTAAAAGTCCGACATGACGGTAATGGTTAGATTGCGGTGTTTACATGTCTGTACTGCACTTCAATAATGTCACTTATATAGGAATACTCCACGTCTTAATCCCATTTCTGTTTAGTTCGATTATGACTTTAGTCGGATTACGGTCATCAAAAATTGTCTCAATATTGTCTTAATCATATTCAAATCGGAGTATTGGCGTCTATGTAAATGTACTCATTGTCTTAATTCTTGGTGAGATACATTTATCAAGGTCTTGTAAACATTAAGATTTTGTTCTGCAGTTTGGTCCAAGAGATTTTGGTCTTTAAATCTCAAAAAGTCCCAAAAGTGCTCTATTGGATTGGGATCTGATCAATGAGGAGGACATTTGAGTTAGTGAACTCAATCACGTTTAAGAAACCAGTCTGTTTGAGATTATTTAAGCTTGTGATAGGGTTGCACGATATTGGAAAAAATATGACATTGTGATATATATTTTTTTACGATTATGTATATTGCGATATGAATACAATTTGACCGGATGGTTTAATAGTGCTATTTTGAAAAGAAATCTTGAATTTAGACTGATGGTGGGTATTTTGTAGGGGAGTGAATCATGGATAAAAAAATAAACCAGTTGCAAGAAGAAAAAAAAATGTTTTCCTGAGAGTCAAACTGTATTCAGGTACAGAAATCGAATAATTAAATAGAATTTAAAATAACACTATCGACTTAATAATTCAGTAGAATTATTGTTTATTAAAGTTACAAATAGGCATGGGATGATAACCGTTTTCAAGGTATACCGCGGTTTGGAAGAGTCAAGGTTTTAAAACCGTCAAAAAGGTATGTGTACTATTTTTTTTTTTTTTATTTACTTTTGTTTAGTTTTTTAGGACAAGAGTATCTCCAGCAGAAAAGATCTCCAAAGATGCCGTTTTAAATTGTAAAGAAATCTGTGTTTTAGAAACTAATGGAGACAGCAGAAGTCAATAATTCATTTGAATTATTCAGCCTGACATGTTTACTGCTCCACAATATTTTAAATGTTTCTCAAAATAAAATATACTGTGTTCAAAAGGGAAAAAGTTTTTGTTTTTTACCCAGACATTTAAAAAGAATATATTTTAGTAATCACAATACCGTCAAACCGTGATATTTTTATCCAAGGTTATCATACCGTCATAATCTTATACCGGCCCATGCCTAGTTACAAATGTACTTTTTTGTGCCCGAATGCTTTAAACTCTCTTGAAATGTCTTAAAAACATGCAGATGATAAATTTTCACTCTGTTTTGGTTCAACTTTGGTGCAATGACTCCACAAATCTCATGTATTCTTAATTGTTAATCAACTATAATCCAAACGCAACAAACGTGACTATTGTGGACGCACACATTGCGGTATCGATGCTGAAACGATATATTGTGCAGCCCTACTTTGTGACATTGGTTTGTTTTCCTGCTGGAAATAGAATCTTGAAAAACTACATGGGTATGCTGTGGTCATAAAGGATGAACATGGTCGGCAACAATATTCAATTAGGCTGTGGCGTTGAAATGGTAATCCATTGGTGCCAAGGGGCCCAAAATGTGTCAAGAAAAATCACACGTACTATTACACCAAATTTGGACTCTTCCATCTGAATGTGGCAGCAGATATTGAGAATCATCAGACCAGGCAAACCTTTTCCTATCTTCTATTGTTCACTTTTGGTGGTCTTGTGTGAATTGTAGCCTTAGTTTGCTGGCACGTGTCATCATGCTTTAAGTTTTATTTTATAGTGTATTTATTGTGTTGTGGTTGACCTTTCGTGGTTATTAGGGACGGAGCACCGGAACGGTGCGTAGGCCCTATTGGAATTGCTCCATTTATTATTCTTCTCCGGAATGAATCACGATTTTGAGGGTCTAAACATGCCCGAAAACTCACGAAACTTTGCACACGCCCCAGAAGTGGCAAATTTTTTTTTTTTTTTTATATAGGTTTCGGAAGTGGGTGTGGCAAAATGACTCGACAGCGCCACCTAGGCACATTTGACGGACTGGCCCCCGAGCTACGTTTCACGCACACGTACGAAAATTGGCACACACATCAAACATGCCAAAACCTACAAAAAAGTCTCTTGGAGCGAAATCTCAAACCCAACAGGAAGTCAGATATTTTTAACTTCCTCTGCCGAAAAAGTGCAGTTTTTGCCATTTCCAGGCATGGTATTTTAACGAACTCGGGATTTTATCCGATCAACACCAAAATTGGGTATTGTCATCTAAAGGCCTGGGCGATGTTAAATTGCAAAGATCTAGAGTTTTCGTCGAAGGGTGTGTCCGTGGCGGCCTCACAAACTTTGACGCTTCGCCACGAAACAGGAAGTTGTTATAACTCAGGCATACATTGTCTGATCTGCTTCAAAATCCATATGTTTGATAACAGTCCTGACCTGAACACATTTACATGCCAATATCCAGATAGTTATAGCACCACCTGCTGGCAACAGGAAGTGACATGTTTTACAGTGTAACAAACTTCTCCTACAAATTTTATCACATGGAATCCATGTTCCATTAGTTTAGTCCAAAGGCCTTTGTAATGTTAAATTGTGAAGATCTAGAGTTTTTCCTGAAGGGCGTGTCCGTGGCGGACTGAGAAAGTTCAGTGCTTCGCCAAGGAGGAGGAAGTACTTATAACTCAGCCAAACAATGTCTGATCTGCCTGAAAATGCAAAGGTTCAATGAGATTCCTCTCCTGAAGACATCTACATGCCAATAATGAGTCTCAGTCATAGCGCCACCTGCTGACAGAATGAAGTTTGGCATAAATCAGTGATTTTCTCAGGTATTTTAATATATATCAGCCTTAAATTATTATTTTCCGCTGTTCTCTGTCATCCTATGGCCACCGGGCGGCGGTGAGCTCGGGTGCGAGGTCCCTTTCATCGCTGCTTGCAGCTTTAATTTGAGTTACTGTTGTCTTTTTTATCAGCTCAAGCCTGCCTGATGATTCTCCTCTGGCATCAGCATGGCACTTTTACCCACAGAACAGACACTTACCAATTGTCTTATCATTTGGACCGTTCTCTGTAAACCCTAGAAATGGTTGTGCATGAAACTCCCAGTAGATCAGCAGTTTCTGAAATACTCAGAACAGCTCATCTGGCATTAATAACCACAAATTTATCACCTAAATTTCCCATGCTCTGCTTGACCTTCAGCAGTTCATCTTGACCATGTCTCCATATCTAAATGCACTGAATTGCTGCTCGTCATCCTGTCTTTTTAATACTCCTATCAACAGAAAAACCTCAGGATCTCCTCAGCTTTATTTCCATTCGTTCCACTCCACATTTATGCACTATCACACCATCTTAAACCACAAAGCCTTGGAAAATACACCATCGCTTTTGAGTAAGCGCATCTGCTCCGGTTTACCCCTGCATGAGGTAAACTGAAGACTAGTTTAAATACACATTCCCCTTTAGTTAAACAAACCTCGCTTGCTGAATCATTTCGAGTGGTGTTTGTTTTGCAGATTAGTTCGATCTCATGATTTGACCTCATTACGAATGATGAAGTCACAACTTTGTGCTGCAATTCCAAGGATTTTCCCGCAGCCAAGGAATTCCGCCACCGTGAGGCAAAGGTCAGGCGAGTGGAGGAGCGGAAAATATGAGCCGTTCTCCTGAAAGACAGACCTGTGGATTTTCCCGCAGCTCTTCTGACAGCTCCACCAACTTTATTTTCACCCGCAGCTCTGAGAGAGAACGTTGTGGGGATCACTGGTGCTTTTGCTGTTATTGTTGGGGTTTTTGACCTGTTTTGATGGATTATCCTGTCATGCATCTGCCGCCACGCGTGTCTTGATGGGCCGATGCCACTTTGGCCTGTGAACTCGAGGAACCCAACGGAGAGCCGCGTCCTTTTCTAAAGCAGGCCACCTGCTTGAGTCGTCCACTTAATGATCAGATGCATTCAATCATTCACCGCTGGAGCTCTCAGAATATACCGTCTGAACATTGACGGACACCAGACTCACTCCTGCTCATGAAAATGTGTTGTTACTTTAAATAAAGTGTTGTAAGAGTAGCACAAACAACTCATTCGCAATATTTCAAGTCTTCCAAAGGGTGTGTATTTACATATTTACATATATTTATATGCAATCCGACGTTTTCGGCATTGCTAATGGCACACACAAACATACTTTTGTATTAAATCACTCATTTATTGCATGTCATAACGATATGTACAGTACTGTGCAAAAGTCCTAAGCACTATACCAGCTTTGTTGGCCTAAGACTTTTGCACCATATATAATCAATCAGTCTCTTTATTAAAAACAAACAGAAAATATAGGCAATATGTACAAGAAAACAACAACAGCACAACATTTCATCTTCAAACAAAAGTTTAATGTGGCTTTCCTTGGCACTGTTTTGTTATAATTGTCCTGACATTTTCTGAAATAATGTGCTGTGTAATATCAGGCTTCTTTTAGCACTTCTTTAGGTTTAGAGTGTCGTATCTTTCTTTTTCTGTCCAGGTGATCTCATACAGCCTCTATAATATTACTATATATATTATTATTATCTATAATATATAATGTCTGTGTTTCATCAGCTGTTTTCTTTCTCCAAATCGGATTTTACTGCAATTAGCGGATCATTATAATGCTTGAAATGAAAACTATTGAAACTACTGAAGTCTTTTCCAAAAGGGATGACATAATGGATTAAAACCTATCTGTACTTTTCAACATTCACAATTCAGACAATATTGCTAACAACCGCTGCTTTAAGGGAAACACACAACATTGTTTGCAGGCGTTCAGTGAGTTTAAGTTTTTGCGGCTCTCAGTGTGGCCTAATTCTGGTTCTCTCTGAGGTCTCTCAGGCCCCTTTATGAGTGTCCCTGGTGCACATCTGGGGGGGTCGCGTTCACCCTGTGGCCTGTGAAGCCTGTGAAATGGAGGGCAGCTCTGTGAACGATGGACCTGCTGCGTTTGATGTTGTCCTGTAAAAACTGCGTTTCATGGGTGAGGCGTTCAAGCAGAGGCGTCGTAAAGGGGCAAACATTACCTCATCACAAACTCCACTTCCTTTATATATATGTTAAGACCCTGCTTTTATGTAGAGCTTTAATATTTATTGATGTTCAGTTCTTTTATTTAAGGAAATAATATATTATTAAAAATAGTACATAATTATTATTAGTTATACTGTGTATTGAACATGCTTACAGGGAGAATATAAACATGTTTACATGAAATAATGAATTTATGAATGTAATATTTGGAAAGTTTGAATTTAATTAGTGATTAACACAATTCATGATTAAATAGATGGTTCACCCATGAATGAAAATTCAGTAATTTACTCAAACATTGCTTGCTTTAATATCTTCAGAAGTCATCAAAAGTAGATATTTGGAAAAATCTTGAAAACCTGTAACTTTTGACTTCCATAGTATTTGTTTTTCCTACTATGGAAGTAAATGGTTACAGGTTTTTAGCTTTCTTCAAAATGTCTCCTTTTATTGTTCAACTATATAAAGAAAGTCTTAACTCATACGTGTGAAACCACTCCAAGGTAAGTAAATGGTGAGCAAAGTTTCATTTTTGGGTGAACTATCCCTTTAAGTTAAAATTTTTAGTTTTTCTTTATTATTTAATCATTAATATTGTATTTTACAACATAAAATATCATATCATAATGTATGTTTTTTTTGTTTTTGTTTTTTCTAAATATATTTAGCAATTACAATCTGTAGATGGATAAATACAGTAGATGAGATTTTATTGGTAAAATGCAATGGGTCTCATTCACTAACCTTGCGTGTGCACAAAGTGTGCGTAAGGACATTTTCTCAAATAAATCAGGATTCATCACAACTTTCGGGCTGAAATTTATTATAAATGTGTAAAAAAAAACAAATTAACACATACCACATGTACACAATAATCAGATACTGTATGACCGGGGCCTTATAAACATGTACAAAGAACCCTACATATTATTAGATATGTTATTTACAGAGTGATTTACTCATTTGGGTGTGTATTATGCAAATTACTATACTCATGCTCGTGGAAGCTAATTTGGAACAGAGCCGAACACTCCAAATTCACTAACAGAAGAACGAGTTTAAGAACAGACTCGTGTGTATGCATGTGTTGTGAATAGGCGGAAAGTTTTCATGTGAAGTTCAAATGTGCGTATGAATACGAAAAATTTACATAATTATTAGTGAATTAGATTGTGTTAGTATCACTTTTCTTTTTTATTTAAATAGTTATCACAAATGTTTTTTTTATTATTTTGGTTAGTTTTGTGAGTTTGAAAGAGCTTTCGAATTGCGAAAATGGCACGCTACATACAATTTAAAGTATTTTTATGCATTTTTAAAAAATATTATAGACCTCAAGTAAAGTCATGGTAGCACTTTATACAATTCAGAATGCCAAAGCAGGTTTTACAGATATAAACAGACAAAAAAAGAAAGTTCAGTACCTCAAGTAGTTCCACAGAAATCACATTTTCATGCCCGCAACACTTAAGTACATAAGAGGAGCTGTAAAATGCTTTGAAAACTGAGGCTGAAGCAGTTTTTCCAGTATTTAAAAGTTTTAAATGTGAAGCTTTAATGCGTTTGAGCTCATGATTCACACTAGATTATAATCAGTAGATGGTAAAATTGCAGAAGCAACAATGATTACCAGTGGTTGTTGATCTGCATTAAATCCTGATGCTATTATTGATCGCAAAACTATTGCACTGCAGTATTTCCTTCCCATCATCCCTGAAGTATGCACTTTTCAGTGTGTCGGTGAAGTATGTGAATTGAGATTCAGCCAGTGAGGTTTTTTCTTCAAAGCTGATAAATGTCACGAAGCCTCAGTGAATATATTTCAGGATTGACAGTCTGATTTCTCAGGTGGTTTGCGAAGAGGGAATATTTTCCACTTTTTCCTCAAGGAGTTTAATGATGTGGTGTGGAAATATCAGGCAGTCTGACCATCTTCTCTTAAAGATCCTGTCAGAGAAACGCACACACACAGTCAGCAGTCGGTCTTGCATCGCGTCATCTCAGAATCAGAATCGGTTTTATTGCCAAGTGTGCTTACACACACAAGGAATTTGTTTTGGTTACAGAAGCTTCCAGTGTACATAAAGTGACAAGTGACAACACAAAATAAACATGAGGAAAAAAAAATTAATAAAATACGACAAACATTAAACAGAGATGCAGTTAGATCTCGCGTCCACACCGCAGTCTGAGCCGGAAGTTGATAAGAGCGAGCGGTAAGAAGCCGATTTTTTTGTTTTTTTCTTCAGACTGACACTTCATAAAGGCCACATTCAGCTGCTCAATTGAAAGCAGGTGAGCTGAGCGTCTGACTTTTTAGTTTTTTCTTATCTTAAATCTTCCCACTGAGAAAACTGACACTGAGTGTGACCCCTCAGGCTTTGCTGAGCACTTTTTTAAATATATATATTGCTGTCTAAAATCAAATTAGTTTTCTTGAATGCGCAAGTCTTTCCAGCGGGAGTTATTCGCTGTATCAGTAACAGTTTCTGGATAGAAAATAAAAGTCAACGTTGTAGTTTTGGGTTTTCTTCCTAGAACAAACACGTCACAATAAACAGAATTTGGTCCCACTTTATATTAAGTGGCCTTAACTAATATGTACTTGCACTGAAATTAATAATTCATTGCAATGTACTTATTGTGTAAATACATATTTTTGCATTGTACTTACGCTTGATTAAATACCTGCGTGTAATTACATCTGCAATTAATTTCTGTAATTACATTTAGAATTACACCGTTGGCCATCCCTTACACCTTAACCCACCTTTAAACCTACCTATACCACCAAACCTATCCCTAACCTACCTGTACCCCACCTCAAGCGCACTAGAAGTGTCCTGCCATACATTATGAACACATTAAGTACATAGTATTTATATTTTGATGTAAGTATATAGTAGTTAAGGCCACTTAATATAAAGTGGGACCCAGAATTTAAATAATTAATTCTCAGAGGGGGTGAAGTCTGGTTTAATTATCTTAGTTGCATGTTGTGTCTGCTTATTCACGGATCTAATATACTGATACACATGCAGTTCATTCTAAGGCTGCGTGATACTATATTAGTTTAGTTTTCTTGAATGCGCAGGTCATTCCAGCAGGAGTTATTTACTGTATCAGTAACAGTTTCTGGATTTTATTATAGTTCTGAGGTATTCTTCCTAGAACAAACACGTCACAATAAACAGAGTTTAAATAATTAAATCTTATGCGGGGCGGAGTCTGGTTTAATTATCTTAGACGCATGTTGTGTCCGCTGATTCACGGATCTAATATACTGATACATATGCAGTTTTATTTTAAGGCAGCATGATACTAGGAAAATATGCGACATGCTGTGTTGTTGAGTTGTGTTCATGATATTTCTTACAATATAACTCTGTTGCAAAATGCTATCAGCTATTTTTACCAAAACAATTAGTGTAATGATCATATACTTAGCTAATTTAGTATAAAAAAGGTGCAAATATTTAGACTTTAAAACCTCTGCTGAAATTCAGATTCTTATTGGCTGTTAGCACCTACTGGAGAGTTGGGAATAAAGATAGTAAAGGCTTCATCAGATTGGTCGGATTTACATTAACGACCTATGCATGCTGCACACAAATGCCTGGCATATAAAATCAGCTTAATTTATTGCACTTTTCTGCAATATTCATTCATTCTTTTTCCCTTCGGCTTAGTTCCTTTATTCATCAGGGGTGGCCACAGCGGAATGAACCAAAGTTTTCTTTCTTTCGTTGAACACAGACACAAAAAATATAATTTGTAAAAATGTTTGTAACTGGCACCCATTGACTTTCCATTTAGTAAGTCGATGGGTGCCAGCAACCAGCATTCTTCAAAATATCTTCTTTTCTGTTCAACAGAAAAAACTCTAAATGATTAAAACCAAATGAGGTAGAATAAATTATAAGGTTATTTAAATTTTTGGAGTGAACAATCCCTTTAAAACAGAGGCACTTGCTGTAAAGGCTCCGCCCACTTTCAGAAAGGGGGTGGAGATAAGCAGTTTATTTGAATTTAAAGAGACAAGCATGAAAACAGTGTGTCTTCTGCTTTCACCCGTAAAAAGGGCATTTACAGCATGGCATAATAAATTGTCCATGAAGTATTTTGAGCTGAAACTTCTAGAAGACACATTCTGGACACACATCAGACTAATATTTCATGTTGTCCCCTTGATCTTCCTATGATGAAATATAGACGATTGCAATGTAATCCACAAGGCTTAAAAAATATATATTTTTATATAACAAATATTAATTTATACTTTATTATAGTATATTATCGTTGTTTAAATCTGTACTTAAATTTAATTGAAAAATGTATTGTATTTAATTTTTTTGCGCCATGCTGTTTCTAAGTCCCTAATAATAAATATTTAAACCAATTACATGTTAATTACATGTTATTAATCGTGACATGAATGCATGCAAACTGTCTAGATGTGCAGATCAAACATACACGGAGTAGTGATGTAAAGTTGATTACACAGTTTAAAAATCACAAAAGCCCTAGTAAGTCTCAATGGCAGAAGTTTAAGGGCCCTCATTTTTATGCTCTCTGAAAAGCGTGTGAAGGTCCAGTGACAATCCGTGACTCCTCCACACAGGAAGTATCAGATTAGCAAGTCTTACTCCGTTTGGCACTGGTTCCATAGAGTTGGCAAAGATGCCCAGGGCACCAGACAACACAAGCACTTCAGTCGGCCAGACATCCAGATCACTGTACATGTGTCTCAAAGACTTTTAGATTACATTACAATCAGAATGTCTGTGATGTGCTCGGCTTCAGCCAATCAGACGCATGTCTTTGAAGATGAGTGTGTGGGCGTGGCCTCGGCAGCTGCTGTTCGCTGTGTACGTTTGTGTGTGTGTTTGAAAGAGTGTGTGTGTGCTTGTTTTTATATCCCAGTGGGGACTTAAACCTGAATGCACACAGACTCATGGGGACTTGTCACCGTGGAGGCCAAAATTGAGGTCCCCATGGGTAAACGTGCTTATACATCACACAGAATAAAGTGTTTTGAAAATGTAAAAATCCAGATTGTGAGCGGTTAGGGAGGTAGAATATACACTTTTTATTGTAGAAACATCATTATGTCTATGAGAGTACACACTGGGATGTAGGAACGTGTGTGTGTGTGTGTGCGCGCGCGCGCGTGTGTGAGAGAGAGAGAGAGAGAGAGAGAGAGAGAGAGAGAGAAAGCGTGACAGCACTGCCCACTCGGACCTAATTGGATATGGTAGGGGTGTTTTTATTGAAATTACTCACAGGTGTAGACCTCGCTTTAAAGTGGCGCTCGCAACTTCTGACAACTTTCAGCTGTCTGCTGTTAGCTGTGTGTGTGTGTGTGTCTTTCCCAGACAAAGAAATCTCTATTTTCAGACCAAAGCTCTTTGGTTTATTAGCAATGCTTGCTGTGTAATGTTCTTGTGGCGTACTGTAAAGTGGGCGGGTTGGTGAAGCAGTTAAAAGTGGGCGTCTGGTTTACTGCACCTGCTCAACTGAGCCTTTACACACAAATCACCAGCAAAACCAGTCACTAGTGGTGGGAAAATTCAACATTGCATACAACTATGGGGAAAAATAATTAAGAAACCACTTGGAAATTCCCAGTATCGCTGCATTTTTGTTTTATAGCTATGTGCTAGTCGAATTGGTCAAAACAACAAAAAGGTTCCATGTTTATATTCATTTTTAGACCATGTTTTAACTTCGGAAGAGTAAAAAAAAGACATTTGGTGGAATAACCCTGATTTTTATTATTTTTTTTTTCCAATGACAGCAAATGAAATAAATTGATGTCTTGAGCAATCATCATTTTGGAGGGAAACAGTATGTAGTTGTCAGTATGTTTATTTGAAATTTGGAGGGAAAAAATGCTGTTTGACTTTTATACAATAAAACACATTTTACCCCAACCCTTACCTATCAAATCAATTAAATTCAGGGAAGTGTGTAGTTATTGTGAACGTTCATCTATTGTCTGTATATTTCTCTAGAAAATAGTAGAAACAGATGTAGAAATGACTGTTCTACCGGCGTCAGAGCAATGAAAAATATTCCTGTGGTGTTGATCTGGTAACTCGATGAGTTTCGTTCTCTCTGTCCTTTTCTCAGGACATCCGTAACACGGTCGGGAACATCCCTATGGAGTGGTACAAGGATTATCCTCACATCGGATACGACCTGGACGGAAAGAAGATCTTTAAACCGATCAGAAACAAAGATGAGCTGGATGAGTTTCTGGACAAGATGGAGAATCCTGATTACTGGTGAGCAACGTCTGGAGTTTCATTTACACTCATTCAGCCTGTTATTATTGAAGGCGGGACTGAAAAAAACATTGTGCAGGAAACACAGCTTTTTCAAGCACCTGTCAAATTTGACTTGTTTGTATTTTCATAGTTTTTATTTTAGTTGGATTGAAAACAAACTATGAATATCCGTAAAAGTATTTGACATTTATTTATTTTTTGTTATTTGTTTTTGTAGAGCTGTATGCAAATGAGCTTATTTAAAAAATTACACTACTTGCATATTTAAACAACATTTCAGAGAACTTGTAATTGCTAAAAATGTTTGCACTTAGGTAAAGCTTTACTCTAAAAAAAATTAAGGAAGAATTTCATCCATTGTTCAGATTTTTGTGCTAGAAATGTGTGCAGATTAGCATACATTTAACAAGAACTAATCTACATATTAAACGTTTTTGAGAACTTGTAGCAAAAAAGGCATAATAAAATATTAGTTTATTTATTTCAAAAATTTTGCTGTTTTTTTTTTATTTGGTTTAATCCATGAAATTACATTTTTATGCTAGAAATGTATGCAAATTAGCGTACATTAAATTAAACTAACTCATTTGCATATTAAACATAACATTTTTGAAAACTTGTAGCAAAAGTGTTTTGCAAGTGTTAAGGCGTAACAAAACATTAGATTTTATTTATTTATTAATTGTTTTACTCTTTCAAATTTAGTTTTGTTTTGTTTGGTTTAATCCTAAAATCCCCTTTATTTAAACCTTTGCTTTTGCCTCTTTTTTTTTTTCTTTTTTTTCTTTTTTTTACAAGAAATGAGATTTTTGTGCTAGAAAAGTATGCAAATTCGCATACATTTAATTAAACAATAACTCATTGCATATTAAACCTATACAAGGGAAAAAAACATTAGATTTATTTATTTTAATTTGTTTAATCCTAAAAAATATAATATTTTGTATAATAAATAAATGTATAAATACTTTTTTTTTTTTTTTTTACACAAGAAAACAGTGCTAGAACAGTATGCAAATTAGCACATATTTAATTAAACAATACCTCATTCGCATGTTTACACAACATCTTAGAAAACTTGTAGTACTAAAAAGATCGTATTGCGCTAATTTAGACTAATATTTCACCCCCATCACCTTCTTCAGTGTCAGCTTTAACACACCTTTGGCTACAAGATGTAAAAAAAATACTTTAAACAAGAAAACTGATTTTTGTACTCAGAAATATATGCAAATTAGCACATTTACTTAAACAATACCTCATTCTCATATTTACACAACATCTTAGACAACTTGTAGTACACAAAAGATTGTATTGCGCTAAATTAGACTAATATTTCACCCTCTTCACCTTCTTCAGTGTCCGCTTTAACCCACCTTTGGCTACAAGATATAAAACACCAAGAAAAAATATGCAAATTAGCACACATGTAATTAAACAATACCTCATTTGCATATTTACACCACATCTTAAACTGGTGATACTAAAAAGATGGTATTGCGCTAAATTAGACTAATATTTGACCTTCTTCTGTGTCCGCTTTAACACTCGTTCTGTTTTTTCCCTGACCAGGCGAACCGTCCAGGACAAGATGACCGGCGCTGACATCCGTCTGTCGGACGAGCAGGTGGATCTAGTGCACCGTCTGCAGCAGGGCAAATTCGGTGACGTCAGCTTCAACGAATACGAGGTTTGCCGCTCTGCTCTGTCGCTTTTGTTTTTCTCCATCCACAAAGTGTCACCTCAACATCTGCAGTCTGTGAAAAGCTCTTAAAAAAGCGAGCTTCTAGATAATAGCACCAGCGCACGATGGCGGAGTTTTTACTGTTCACCGCCGACAAATGAAGTAACGAAACATTAACGCTAGCGCAATTAGCCGTCTGACCTACGCAGGAGGCAATGAGTCTGCATGGTGTCACGCTGCCGCTTAGCCGCTAATTGCGCTAAACAAGAAGTGAGTCAGTCGTGTTTGGTTGGTCTGCGATCAGTTAGTTGACCTCAGACGGGCTTTTTAAAGAGCGCGAGTGTGAAAAAGCCACCTGTCGTCCCGCTGAGCCTGTGATAGCACAGATGTTTTCATTTACACACTGGCAAATTAAAAGTCAACACAAACAGAGCGTTTTTTTTTCCTGTGTATGGTCACTTCAGATGCTCTTTAGCGGGCTAGTTTTAGCTTTAAAGGTGCATGAAGTCATCTTCTGTTTGTGTTCTGTTTATCAGGGCTCGTTTCTGGAATATCAGACGTTTTATTCCAGACATAATGAAAGTTAATGGGTTTTTATGTGTAGTCGAAGGCAAAATTGTTAGTCCTCCTGTGAAATTGTTAATCTTTTTTTTTTATATATTTCCCAAGTGATGTTTAACAGATCCAAGAATTTTCAGAGTATTTCCTATAATATTTTTTTATTCTGGGGAAAGTCTTATTTCTTTTAGTTTGGCTTGAAAAAAAGCAGTTTTTAATTTTCTTTTAAATATTTTCATATTATTAGCCTTCTTAAGCAATATTTTTTATTCTCTGCAGAATGAACCATTTTTATCCAATAACTTGCCTAGTTAACCTAATTAAGTTTTGTTGTTGTTGTTGTTGTTGTTGTTGTTGTTGTTGTTGTTGTTGTTGTTGTTGTTGTTGATTTTGTTTTTATTTTTCATTTTTGTTTTTTTTGTTTTTTTGTTTTTAATTTTTGTTTTGTTTGTTTTCAGTTTTTAATTTTTGTTTGTTTCTGTATTTTTTGTTTTAGTTTTTTGATTTTGTTTGTTTTTATTTTTTATTTTTTGTTTGTTTTTTGATTTTCGGTTTTGTATTTTGTTTGTTTAGTTTTTTAGTTTTTGTTTGTTTTTATTTTTCATTTTTATTTTGTTTGTTTTCTGTTTTTCATTTTCTTTTTGCATTTTAGTTTTAGTTTTTAGATTTTGCTTGTTTTTATTTTTTATGTTTGTTTTTTGTTTTTCATTTTTGTTTTTGTATTTTTTTGTTTGTATAGTTTTTTGTTTTTGTTTGTTTTTATTTTTCATATTTTTTCTGTTTGTTTTCTGTTTTTCATTTTCATTTTCGTTTGTTTTTTTGTTTTAGTTTTTTATTTTGTTTGTTTTTATTTTTTGTTTTTTGTTTTTATTTTTCATTTTTGTTTTGTTTGTTTTTTGTTTTTCATTTTCGTTTTTGTGTTTTTTATATTTTTTGTTTTAGTTTTTTGTTTTTGTTTGGTTTATAGTTTTTGTTTTCATTCTTGTTTTTTGTTTGTTTTGTTTTTCTCTTTTGTTTGTTTTTTGTTTTTCATTTTTTGCTTTTTGTTTTTCATTTTGGTTTGTTTTGTTTTTGTTTTCATTCTTGTTTTTTGTTTGTTTTTATTTTTTATTTGTTTTTGTTTTGTTTCTTGTTTTTCATTTTTGTTTCAGTTTTTTGTTTGGTTTTATTTTTCATTTGTTTTTTGTTTGTTTTCGTTTTTCATTTTTTGCTTTTTGGTTTTCATTTTGGTTTTCATTCTTGTTTTTTGTTTGTTTTGATTTTCTATTTGTTTTGTTTGTTTGTCGTCTTAAACTGATGTGTCTTTTATATTGCCTTTAATTTTTTTCCTCTATTCTGATTCTCTGTTGTTGTTTTATTTTTCCAGCCTACTCTTGATTTCTTCTCCAATGAAGTGATGATCCACCCCGTCACCAACAGGCCTCAGGACAAGCGCAGCTTCATTCCCTCGCTAATCGAGAAAGAGAAGGCAAGTCTGCTCTCTTCACATCTATTTACTGTAGGAAACGGCATTAAAAATAGTCCTGTTTGGTCTCCTAACTGCTCCCAGCTGTGCCGCCTCACAAATAATGAATCCCATGTCGTTTTTAAAGTGGAAAACGGTCTGAAACGCCAGTGTAATGGGGCATCTGAAATTGAATGCTGAAAGAAATCAGACCTGCAAACGTTTAGGCTCAAACCTAATGGCCTTTTTTAGATATGGCTGTGTGTAGTGTGTGAAGCGTGGACGTGTGCAGCGAGTGTTTGCGGTAATGACGACCCACATGTGCTCTCAATCTCCTCAATGATGTGTTTCTGTCCCGCCACTGAATCCGTCTTTCTGCTATTAGGTCGGGAAGTTGGTTCATGCCATTAAAATGGGTTGGATTAAGCCCCGCAGACCCAAGGAAACCACGCCGCAGTATTATGACCTCTGGGCCAAAGAAGACCCCAACAGCATTCTGGGACGCCACAAGATGCACATCCCAGCACCCAAGATGAAGCTTCCGGGACACGAGGAGTCCTACAACCCTCCTCCAGAATACCTGCTGTCCGAGGAAGAGGTGCGTTTTTTTTTTTTTTTTTGATTAGACATTAAGCTAAACATCATTCAATCAATCTGACGTTAATCATGGTTTTTAATAGAGCAGCTATGACTGTACTAGTGATGCAGTGTCATCATTAAATATGGTACAATTATGTTGAAATAGTCCTAATGTTTTCAAATTATAACTTTCATTCATTCATTTTCCTTCGGCTTAGTCCCTTATTTATAAGGGGTCGCCACAGCAGAATGAACCGCCAACTGTTACAACTATTACCCATACACACTCAATCACACACACACTCATACACTATGGACAATTTAGTTAATCCAATTCACCTATAGCGCATGTCAACCCAGCTACAGTAGTAGCTTTTTGTTGTTTTCGTTTTAGTTTTTGGTTTGTTTTGATTATTTTGTTTTAGTTTGTTCTTCTTCGTTTGTTTTTTTATATTTGTTTTTGATTTTTGCGTTTTGTTTTTGTATTTTATTTTTGTTTGGTTTTATTATTTATTTGTTTAGTTTTTTGTTGTTCATTTTTGTTTTGATTTTATATTTGTTTTAGTTTTTCTTTGTTTTTTCATTTTTGGTTTTCATTTTTGCTTTTTGTTTGTTTTGTTTGTGTTTTATTGTATTTTTGTTTGGTTTTATTTTTCATTAGTTTTTTGTTTTCATTCTTGTTTTTTGTTTGTTAATTTTATATTTGTTTTGTTTAGTTTAGTTTTTCTTAGTTTTTTCATTTTTGCTTTTTGTTTTAGTTTGGTTTTATTTTTCATTAGTTTATAGTTTTTGTTTGTTTTGATTTTATATTTGTTTTGTTTAATTTGCCATTTATGTGTACACACACTGTGTACGCCCAGCCGGGACTCGAATCAGCGACCTTCTTGCTGTGAGGCCACAGTGCTAACCACTGAGCCATCGTGCGGTCCAGCTACAGTAGTTCCGGCAGGTTTTGAGCGCATTACAGCTCCATATCACTACGCTGAATGATTTGAGTTATTTCACAGGTACAACAGTCAAAAATCAGATAAAAACACAACAGAAAGCTTTAGAAGAGATGTGGAAGAAACTAGTGCTACACACAATAGCAGCTAAATATTCTAGCACTTCTAAATATTTACTATTCTAAATAAAGGAGAAATCAAATACAATTAAAATAGCTTTTCAAAGTTGCACGTTGTATTTATGATGTGCATAATCTCACTTTATGATTGCTTTCATGGTGAGTCTTTATGCAAAATGATAATGCACAAATGTAGTGTTTGCATATAAAAATATAACCGTCAAATGTAAATGATTCAGTGCAGAAAACATATGCCATGCACATTCAACAGAGATGACCAGTGAATGAATGGCTCAAGTAAAAGTGTGTGATAAGCTTTGTGTATGCGCTGTATTGTTGAGTTTATCACACACACATAAGTTAGAGTAAATAGACTACTTCTTGTTTTGGAGCGAACTCTTCCTTTAAACTGTGACTGGCTGATGATTTCACACCTGCTTCAGCTCCATTAGGCCTCTATGATTTGCCTGTCAGTGATTTGCGTGTGTTTTCCATGCTGTAGTGAACTCTGAGCATGTGCTTCCCCTCCGCAGCTTAATCTTTATATGCAACCAAATTTTGCCCCCAATTTTGCCTGCACCTGTTCTCTAGTCAGCCTTTATTTCTGAGTTGTCATAACGTTTGCTCTTTGGTGTGTGTGTGTGTTTTCTATGTGTTTGTATGTGAGTGTGTTCTATGTGTGTGTGTTGTATTTGTCTGTATGTGTGCGCGTGTTGTATTTGTGTATGTATTGTATTTGTTGTGTGTGCATGTTGTATGCGTGTCTGTCTGTGTGTCTGTTGTATTGTGTGTGTTGTATTTGTTGTATGCTTGTGTGTGTTGTATTTGTTGTGTGTGTTCTACATGTATGTGTTGTATTTGTTGTGTGTGTGCATCTGTGTGTTATATTTCTGTTTTGTATTTGTTGTGTGTATGTTCTATTTGTTGTGAGTGTGTGCCTGTGATGTGTGTGTTTGTGTTATATTTCTGTTTTGTATTTGTTGTATGTGTGTATTGTGTGTGTGTGTGTGTGTGTGTGTGTGTGTGTGTGTGTGTGTGTGTGTGTGTGTGTGTGTGTGTGTGTGTGTGTGTGTGTGTGTGTGTGTGTGTGTGTGTGTGTGTGTGTGTGTATATATATATATATGTATGTGTCTGTGTTGTATTTGTTGTGTGTGTTGTTTATTTGTGTGCATGTTGTATATGTCTGTTTGTGTGCGTGTTTCATCTTTTGCGTTTTGTATGTCTATTTCTGTGTGTGTGTGTGTGGTGTATATGTGTGTGTTGTATTTTTTATTAATTAATAAAATGTTATATTGTGTGCGTGTGTGTTCTTCAGAGACTGGCGTGGGCTGCGCAGGACCCTGAGGACAGAAAGCTGAGTTTCCTCCCGCAGAAGTTCTCGTGTCTGCGGGCTGTTCCTGCGTTCTCTCGCTTCATTCACGAGCGCTTCGAGCGCTGCCTCGACCTGTACCTGTGTCCCAGACAGAGGAAGATGAGGGTGAGCCGTCCCGTCCCAAACAAACACACTGTTACACACAAACACACACAGCATCTGTGAGACCGAACCTAAAGATACCGGAACGAAACAAATGACCTTTATGACATCTATATTTTAGTGACAGAACTTATTCAATATTTAAATCAGCCCTGAGGTAAACGGCATTTTTCTTCAGTTGAGAGCTTGTGAAGAGCTTATGAAACGTCAAGCATTGCTTTCTCTTGAGATGTGTGTTTTCTCACCTAGACGTTTGTTTGGGAACCTGCTGCGTTTGCCCCCTTATCTCGGTTAGTTTGGGTAAATGTGAGTCCTGCAATCACACTCTGATTTGCACCAAAACAATCAGTCAGCTTGGTTGAAACAAACTCTAGAGCGGAGAAAGCAATACGATCCAACGGACTAACAAACCAGGCTATATCACAGTGTATTATGGATATTTACCGGCCTTTTAGATAGGTGTGAAAGCAGCCTAAGATAAATACTGTCCTATTCTTTTCCTCCAGGTGAACGTGAACCCAGAAGACCTGATTCCCAAACTTCCCAAACCCAAAGACCTGCAGCCGTTCCCCACCACACAGTCTCTGGTACGTCACTTTCTTTCAGTCTGAGTGCAATTATGAAGACTTGTAGATCAGATGCTCCTGTTATTTCTGGACTAGACTCTATATAATGGCGAGCTCAGGAAACCCAATGACTTACTGTCCCGCGTGGGTGAAAAAGATCAGAAGATGAATGTTTGTGTTGTTGAAAGCGTAGAGTTTTGAGACGGCTGTGGCTGTAAAACGCCAGACATAAAGCGGGCTTGTCTGTCATTCTTTTGGACTGGATTAAGAAGAGAAAGTGTAGTAAATCAGTGTGTTTGGTGCTTAAACTGAGAAACTACAGACAAAAACACAGCTTTTTTTTAAGACACCTGTCAGTTCTGAGATTTGGGGCTTTGGGGTTTTTTTTGTTACTTTGGAAAGTCTCATGGAAATTCTTTTTTTGGGTCGCACATCATTAATTGGTGTCTGTAGATTTACATTGCAATGCATATACTGCACTTGAGACCCTCATAAACCTCTCATTTAAATGAATATTTTCTATAGGAAGCTATACAATATTATATTTGTGCATATACATTAGATTAGTCAGTACTGAAGCCAAATCTGGAGCTGTTCTAACAAAATAAATTACTGAAAAATAGTAGCTCTGGCAACCCAAGTTCGATTCCCGGCTGGAGGTCCGATGCCAATCCTTCCCCTCTCTCTGCTCTCAATGCTTTCCTGTCTGTCCTCCACTATCCTATCCCAATAAATATAATTATAAAAATTATTATAAAAAAAAAAGAAAATAGTAGAATTTAATTGTATTATCTTTCTATTTCTAAAGATGTTTGGTGACTAGAATATTATTTTAATAAATATATTGGTTTAATAAATCTGTTTTGTTCAAACGCACCAAAATATATTACCCATATTCACTGAGAAATGGAGACAAATATTAATTTTCAAAATGATGTGTACTCATTTATGCTAAGCACTGAAGGTTTTTACAGAGGAATATGTTCATATTTAATTTGCCTGATAATATACAGCCTTTTATTTAACACAAACTGATTTCTCTCACTGTTTACAATATTTTCTGAATTCTGAAGTGATATAAAACAAAATCCCCTTTTCCTGCAATATAAAAAATCAATTTTGAACCTGTTTTCGTCCAATGTTGAGATTTTTGTGCTAGATATTTGTGCAAATCAGAATGCATATTTAAATGCATAAAAATTCATATTTAATTAAATATTAAAAGTATAAATAATTAAATATCCCGAGCTGATGCTGTGGTCGTCATGGAGAAATGGAGTGCATGAGACTGATTCCTGAATGACCACCGAGTCCCCACATTGATCCTGCGGTCCAACCTGACCTCCCGCCAGTGCCCTACTCACACCTGCAGCTTCTCCATGATGGACGTCCAGCTTTTCCAGCCTCCGGCGCCTAGACTGCAGCTCCACACAGGAAGTTTGGCCAGAAGAATAATGGTCGTGCCCAACAGAGCCTAGTTTCTCTCAAAGTTTTTTTGTCCTCGCCACTGGCTTGCTCCGATTGGGACTTGTGGAGCTGTGCTTCGGTGGATTTGCTCTACAGTGTTTGAACTTTCAGCAGTGAGGTTTAAACCACACTGAACTAAACTAAACTGAACTTCAACTCTGAAATCTGGACTTTACTAGAACTATGTTAAGCTGCTTTGACACAATCTACATTGTGAAAAGCGCTATATAAATAAACTTGAATTGAATTAAATATGCATATATTAATTAAATATTAAACGCATATTTAATTAAATAAGTATATTTTTAATTAAATATATAATGCATATATTTAATAAAAATATTTAATTAAACATTTGTATATTTAGCATAATATTTGATCAAACTTTCAAAAAAAAAAAAAAAAGAAAAGTCAACTGGAGATTTACTACTTACTGTTAGTCATCTTGTTTGTTTGTGTGTGTATGCGTGTGTGTGTGTGTGTGCGTTATTGATGTCTTTGTATATATTTGTGTGTATCAGGTGTATCGTGGTCACTCCAGTCTGGTCCGGAGCATTAGTGTTTCTCCCAGCGGTCAGTGGCTGGTGTCCGGTGAGTCTCTTTTATTTATTCTCCCTGATGATGATGTGAAATGTGATTATTCATGGTCATCTTCTTGGTTTCATGTTTTTTTTTGGGGGGGGGGGGTTAACTCTGAGATGTTCCTGAACGAGTGACACATGATGAAGTTTCTATTATTTCCACCTGTTTTCCCATCATTCTTCCTGCTTATCTTTGCTAAATGTTTATGCTCTGCTAAAGGTAGTGAATTGTATATACTGATATACAGTGGTGTGAAAGTGTTTGCCCCCTTACTGATTTTTTTTTTTGCATGTTTGTCACGCTTTAATGTTTCAGATCATCAAACTAATTTAAATATAACTCTAAAGTAACCTAAATTATCAATTATACTTTTATTAAATACTCTAACAAAGGCATATAAATGCATTGTTCATGTTAGTTAATGCATTATTTAGCATAAACCAGTGAAGCCGTAATATAAAGTGTTACCAGGACAGTATTATTTTAGCTCACTAAAACTAAACCGAGGAGATAAAAAATTGTCTAATAAAAAGAAACGAATAGAATTGACAAAATCACACAATATTCACTCAAATAAAACAATAATAATACAAAAAAATTCGAATATATATAAATCAAAACCAGTTCGAACTGTTAATAATAATAAATAAAACCAGTAGTGTCTGAGTGCTGTTAAAATAACAGTAAGATTTCCCTCATGACAGCAGAAAGGCCTCTCTGGAGTGCAGTCTGTTGATCATTATCCATATTTTAAGTCGGTGGTTCTTCAGATACATAAATGCACGCTATAATTCGCAGTATTCCCTCAGTAGAGCCGCCATCTGATTGCTATTAACCAGAGGAGGGATATAAATTACTCGAACGCAGCGAGTAGAAAAAAAAAGCATCATTTTAATAACAGCAGCAGTCGATTCTACTCAGCGTTACCGATGGGAGCCGAGCGGCCAAATCCACAAACCCAAATCACATTCGTACAGTATGAAAATGCGGTCAAATTTGCCATCTGATTTGAATGAGGAGATCCAGGTAACAATACCGGCCTTTCAAGCGCACCAAACGCTTCTGCTTTCCCACAATGCATTGAGATTGAGGCGAGTTAAGTGGCAATATCTGCTCAGCCGTCCATAACAAAAGAAGTTCATAAAGCGCATATGCAAAAACCACTACAGTCAGGCCTCGCTCTTTTTGTCAGGCAATAAAATATATTAAAGCGCTAATAAAATGCTCTTTCCCATAGTAAAAAAAAAAAAGGCAGTTGACAAACCTCCCAGGCTTTACATCAGTTTGTGTGTTTTAATAGAGATCATTTCTTCCATGTCAATGCGCTGGGCGATGATAATAAAGTCTTTTGTCCCAGGATTTGTTCATGCTGGGGTTTCCCAGTTTTAGTTTGCTGATTTAGGAATTGAAAGTTGGTACCAAGTCATTATAAATGCAGAAAACAACAGAAATTTACTCTTGTTATTGGTGTTTACTGGGTCAAGCGTCACTTATATTAGAGTATTTAAAGGAATAGTTAATCCAAGAATGATATCATTTACTTTTACCTGTAGTTATCTAAGATGTGTCTTTTATTATGTTTAGTTGAACATTAAAGCAGATTTTTAGCTG